>JBBGZY010002514.1:155000-252500 GCA_037952925.1 Lithobates clamitans | reverse complement strand
ACCCTAACCCTAACCTAAACCCTAACCCCTAACCCTAAACCCAACCCTAACCCCAACCCCAACCCCAACCCTGAACCCTAACCCCTAACATAGTTACATAGTTAGTAAGGTTGAATAAAGACACCAGTCCATCCAGTTCAACCTGAGTGAGTGTGGGTCTACAACCCTGACCCTTGTCCCTAACCCTGAACATCGCACACTCACATCAACCCCTACCCTCAATCCAAGGTCCCCATTCATATACTAGGGCCAATTTTGGACAGAAGCCAATTAACCTACCAGCATGTCTTTGGAGTGTGGGAGGAAACCGGAGTACCCGGAGGAAACCCACGCAGGCACAGGGAGAACATACAAACTCCAGGCAGGTAGTGTCGTGGTTGGGATTCGAACCAGCGACCCTTTTTTACTGCTAGGCGAGAGTGCTAACCACTGCACCACTGTGCCGCCCAAACCCTAACCCTAACCCCCTAACCCAAAACCCTAACCCCTAAACCCTAACCCTAACCCCCTAACCCCTACCCTAACCTCTACCCTAACCCTAAAACCCTAGCCCTTACCCCTAACCCAAAACCTAACCCTTAACCCTAACCCCTTAACCATAACCCCTACTCTAACCCATCTAACCCTAACCCTATCCATCCATCTAACCCTAACCCTCTAACCCTAACACCCTAAGCCCTAACCCACCTAACCCCAACCCTAATCCTAACCCCCCCTACCCCTAAACCCTAAGCCTAACCCATCTAACCCCTAACCCGTAACCCTAACCCCAAACCCTAACCCCTACCCTGACCCTAGGCCTAACCCTAAACATAAACCCTAACCCTAGCTCTAACCCTTACCCTAACCCTAACCTTTGACCTATGAACTTTAACCCTAACTCTAAGTGAATCTCCACTTGGTGACTCCCCCACCCTAAAATCCCTACCTTTCCCAGATCCCGCTCGGTTTGTTGGAAAAAGGGGCAAAAAAATTTTTTAGGCTCGCTATCGCTCGCTCGCCCCATAGAAACTCGGGGGCGTGTTGGCTGCTGCGCCTTTGCAAAAACATGTGCGCAATGTGCAAATGCGCGCGTGTAGCACGCGCAAAGCGCTTACCCCGACTTGCTGATGCCTCGACTTGTTCATGCCCTGACTTGGTTGGGGTAGGCGGAATAATTTGGTGGGGGTGGGTCAGCCACACCTCTTGAACTTTGACCTCTGTGGGACACACGTTATGACCTTGGGGGTGGTCCCTATTCCAATCCCTGAGTCCTAACCTTGTTCTTCCCTAACCCTAACCCTAAACCCTAACCTCCTACCCATAACAAATAACCCTAAATCCTAACCCCAAGAGGTGATCTTGGGGGAGCAGGGAGAAGAATAAGAGATGATCTTAGGGGAGCAGGGAGAAGGATAAGAGATGATCTTAGGGGAGCAAGGAGAAGGATAAGCTGCCATTCTGGGGGAGCTGGGAGAAGGATAAGAAATGATCTTAGGGGAGCTGGGAGAAGAATAAGAGATAATCTTAGGGGAGCAGAGAGAAGGATAAGAGATGATCTTAGGGGAGCAGGGAGAAGAATAAGAGATGATCTTGGGGGAGCAGAGAGAAGAATAAGAGATGATCTTGGGGGAGCAGAGAGAAGGATAAGAGATTATCTTGGGGGAGCAGGGAGAAGGATAAGAGATTATCTTAGGGGAGCAGGGAGAAGGATAAGAGATGATCTTGGGGGAGCAGGGAGAAGGATAAGAGATTATCTTAGGGGAGCAGGGAGAAGGATAAGAGATGATCTTGGGGGAGCAGGGAGAAGGATAAGAGATGATCTTAGGGGAGCTGGGAGAAGGATAAGCTGCCATTCTGGGGAAGCAGGGAGAAGGATAAGAGATGATCTTGGGGGAGCAGGGAGAAGGATAAGAGATGATCTTAGGGGAGCAGGGAGAAGGATAAGAGATGATCTTGGGGGAGCAGGGAGAAGGATAAGAGATGATCTTGGGGGAGCAGGGAGAAGGATAAGAGATTATCTTGGGGGAGCAGGGAGAAGGATAAGAGATTATCTTGGGGGAGCAGGGAGAAGGATAAGAGATGATCTTGGGGGAGCAGGGAGAAGGATAAGAGATTATCTTAGGGGAGCAGGGAGAAGGATAAGAGATGATCTTGGGGGAGCAGGGAGAAGGATAAGAGATGATCTTGGGGGAGCAGGGAGAAGGATAAGAGATTATCTTAGGGGAGCTGGGAGAAGGATAAGCTGCCATTCTGGGGGAGCAGGGAGAAGGATAAGAGATGATCTTGGGGGAGCAGGGAGAAGGATAAGAGATGATCTTAGGGGAGCAGGGAGAAGGATAAGCTGTCATTCTGGGGGGGCAGGGAGAAGGATAAGAGATGATCTTGGGGGAGCAGGGAGAAGGATAAGAGATGATCTTGGGGGAGCAGGGAGAAGGATAAGAGATGATCTTGGGGGAGCAGGGAGAAGGATAAGAGATGATCTTGGGGGAGCAGGGAGAAGGATAAGAGATGATCTTAGGGGAGCTGGGAGAAGGATAAGAGATTATCTTGGGGGAGCAGGGAGAAGGATAAGAGATTATCTTGGGGGAGCAGGGAGAAGGATAAGAGATGATCTTAGGGGAGCAGGGAGAAGGATAAGAGATGATCTTGGGGGAGCAGGGAGAAGGATAAGAGATTATCTTGGGGGAGCAGGGAGAAGGATAAGAGATGATCTTAGGGGAGCAGGGAGAAGGATAAGAGATGATCTTGGGGGAGCAGGGAGAAGGATAAGAGATGATCTTGGGGGAGCAGGGAGAAGGATAAGAGATTATCTTGGGGGAGCAGGGAGAAGGATAAGAGATTATCTTGGGGGAGCAGGGAGAAGGATAAGAGATGATCTTGGGGGAGCAGGGAGAAGGATAAGAGATTATCTTAGGGGAGCAGGGAGAAGGATAAGAGATGATCTTGGGGGAGCAGGGAGAAGGATAAGAGATGATCTTGGGGGAGCAGGGAGAAGGATAAGAGATTATCTTAGGGGAGCTGGGAGAAGGATAAGCTGCCATTCTGGGGGAGCAGGGAGAAGGATAAGAGATGATCTTGGGGGAGCAGGGAGAAGGATAAGAGATGATCTTAGGGGAGCAGGGAGAAGGATAAGCTGTCATTCTGGGGGGGCAGGGAGAAGGATAAGAGATGATCTTGGGGGAGCAGGGAGAAGGATAAGAGATGATCTTGGGGGAGCAGGGAGAAGGATAAGAGATGATCTTGGGGGAGCAGGGAGAAGGATAAGAGATGATCTTGGGGGAGCAGGGAGAAGGATAAGAGATGATCTTGGGGGAGCAGGGAGAAGGATAAGAGATGATCTTAGGGGAGCTGGGAGAAGGATAAGAGATTATCTTGGGGGAGCAGGGAGAAGGATAAGAGATTATCTTGGGGGAGCAGGGAGAAGGATAAGAGATGATCTTAGGGGAGCAGGGAGAAGGATAAGAGATGATCTTGGGGGAGCAGGGAGAAGGATAAGAGATGATCTTGGGGGAGCAGGGAGAAGGATAAGATATTATCTTGGGGGAGCAGGGAGAAGGATAAGAGATTATCTTGGGGGAGCAGGGAGAAGGATAAGAGATGATCTTGGGGGAGCAGGGAGAAGGATAAGAGATTATCTTAGGGGAGCAGGGAGAAGGATAAGAGATGATCTTGGGGGAGCAGGGAGAAGGATAAGAGATGATCTTAGGGGAGCAGGGAGAAGGATAAGCTGCCATTCTGGGGGGGCAGGGAGAAGGATAAGAGATGATCTTGGGGGAGCAGGGAGAAGGATAAGAGATGATCTTGGGGGAGCAGGGAGAAGGATAAGAGATGATCTTGGGGGAGCAGGGAGAAGGATAAGAGATGATCTTGGGGGAGCAGGGAGAAGGATAAGAGATGATCTTGGGGGAGCAGGGAGAAGGATAAGAGATGATCTTGGGGGAGCAGGGAGAAGGATAAGAGATGATCTTGGGGGAGCAGGAAGAAGGATAAGAGATGATCTTGGGGGAGCAGGGAGAAGGATAAGAGATGATCTTGGGGAAGCAGGGAGAAGGATAAGAGATGATCTTGGGGGAGCAGGGAGAAGGATAAGCTGACATTCTGGGGGGGCAGGGAAGAGAAGAATGATAGAGAAGAAAGATCACTGACCATAGTAAGGGAGCGAGGAGAAGAGAGAAGGATGAGTGACCATACTGGAGGAGGAGAGAGATATGAGTTATCATCCAGGAGAAGCAGGGATAGGAGAAAAGGGAAAAAGAAGAGTGACCATACTAAAGGATAAATGCGTTACCCCTACTAACCCCTCAACCCAAAACCTATTTAACCCTAATGACTGGACCCTTAAAACACTAAGCCCAAAATTCTAACCAACAAAAAGGAAGTAAAAACAATCAAATTTCACATTACAACAAGGAGCACACACCAGCAAAAGGCACAAACCAACATCTTGATGCACAGTCCTGTTTGCTTCTTCAGATAAAGCAGCAAAAAATCTGCAATTCCAGTTCCTGATGAACCCTCTGAACTTCGGTCAGTGTGTACAGCTGTATGACCAGCTTTTGTTGAAGGGACATGTTGGAAAACCAGCAGCCAATGGTTGCTGGTGCTGATCAGTGTATTCTGTCAGGGAGGTGGAAGTCCTCCTATCAGAATACAATAGCACAGCGGGAGAGATCACCACACCAACATCACTTTGTGTTAGTACGGAGATCTGTCAGTTTTTTTATTCAACACACTGGTTAAATGAGAAAAAATACCAGTGTGTACTGGGCTTAAAGCCGGGACCAACATCTTTGCAGCTGTCTGTGAACAAACAGGACTGTGCAGCAGCTAAGACGTTGTCACGGCTTTACTCAGCCACACACAACTAAATTCCATCCTCTGCTGCTGTGTATGAAGAGACAGGACTGTGCAGCTGCAGAGGATTCCATTGTTTGCAGCAGCGATGTTATCCCGGGCCTTACTTAGTCACATGCAGAGTCCTGTCTGCGTGTTCAGATATAACAGAAAAGAAGACATTGGCTCGGTCTTACTAAGATACATACACACAAGGCAATGGCAGCCTCTTTACTGCTGAGTATGAAGAGACAGGACTGTGCAGCAGAAGAGGCTGATATTTAGTTGTGTGCATGGGGCTAGGGAAGGTCTGGCTAAAGTCTTTAATCTGCTGCACAGTTCTATTACTTGTTCAGATATAGCAGCAGACATTGACCCGGCTTAACCCAGCCATGTGCACACAACTAAATACGAGCCTCTTTGCTGCTGCATCTGAATAAACAGGACTGTGCAGCAGAAAAGAGGCTGACATTCTGTGGTGTGCATGTGGCTGAGTAATTCAGGACCAACGTCTTCACTACTGCACAGTCCTGTTTATTCAGACACAGCAGCAAAGAGCCTGGTATTCTGGTGACTTGGCGTTACTCTGCTACATGCAGACAACTTCTTAGAACATGCAAACAGATTTTGTACATGTGGTTGAGTGTGCAGCATCTTAGTTTTGGGTCCAGCTTTAGTCCTGTTGCATGTTCAGACAGAGTAACTGTATTGCCCCATCAGCCCCCTTTATACTTACTGTGACAGGAGTCCCTTTGGGCGAGGGGGCTGTGGAACAAGAAACCTTTGGAGAGGTTGGGAAACCCTTGTTTCAGCTCCACATGCACCTCTACTACTCCACTATCTTAATTGTCAGTTGTTGGAACATCTGATATCTATATTCAGACTGGAGGAAGCGGCATATGACGAAAGCACTCAAGCGGAGTGTGGGACGTGTTGTTACACTTACCTGAGTCCTATCATGATCCAGGCGCTGTGCCCGTCTACAGCAGCTCTCTCCTCTCTCCCTGCTCACAGAGGAAGCAGCGGGAGACATTGGTTCCTTTTGCTGTCTATCAAATCATGGGAACAGAAAGTGAGGGACGGGTTGAGCAGCACTGTGTGCATCAACAGACAAACACTGCATGGCACCGGATTGAAGTGCAGGTGTGCCCCCAATGCAAGTGGCACTGCTATGCAGGCACTGGCATTCCAGTGTGAGTGGCTGGGGAAGCCGGGCCAATGTCAAACTGCTGCACAGTCTTTGATTGTTCAGACTTAGCAATAGAGAAGAGGCCGGTATAGTGTGAATATGTGAGAGTGTGTCTGAGTCAGAGACAACATCCTAGACACTGCACAGTCCCATTACTAGTTCAGGAATATCAGTAGCGAGGAGGCCGGTATCTGATATGTGGTGGTAAAATCGTCCTACCTTACATCCCAGGGTGTCCTTGGAGCTCCGTCACTTCCTCCCATAGTCCAATCCAGGAGAAGTCCTCTGTAGATGACGGGACGTCTCTGACATCTGGCAGATCACAGCTTCTTTCTTCTCTGTCCTCAGAAGGCTCTTCTCTCCACAGACCATCTGAAAGGTGACAGATTTCTGGGTCAGAGAAAACCATCATAAGACAGGGAGTTACCCTGAGATGACAGAAATAGGCTGAACACAGAGTCTGGGATGATAGGAAAGCCAGTCCTTTGGGATTGCTGCCTCCTGACTATCTCCAGAGCCTCTAACCCAATGAATGCAGATTGTGAATTCTTACTTTACTGACTGAAGACTAAAATAATAACACCCGGCTGTCCATCTATGTCTGGAGGTACCCTACACCCCCAACCCTCCCCTCTATATCACTGTCCTCATCTATCCATCTATGTCTGGAGGTACCCTACACCCCCATCCCTCCCCTCTATATCACTGTCATCACCTGAGCATCTATATCTGGAGGTACCCTACACCCCCATCCCTCCCCTCTATATCACTGTCATCACCTGAGCATCTATATCTGGAGGTACCCTACACCCCCATCCCTCCCCTCTATATCACTGTCATCACCTGAGCATCCATGTCTGGAGGTACCCTACACCCCCATCCCTCCCCTCTATATCACTGTCCTCATCTGTCCATCTATGTCTGGAGGCCCCCTACACCCCCATCCCTCCCCTCTATCTCACTGTCCTCATCTATCCATCTATGTCTGGAGGCCCCCTACACCCCCATCCCTCCCCTCTATCTCACTGTCCTCATCTATCCATCTATGTCTGGAGGTACCCTACACCCCCATCCCTCCCCTCTATATCACTGTCATCACCTGAGCATCTATATCTGGAGGTACCCTACACCCCCATCCCTCCCCTCTATATCACTGTCATCACCTGAGCATCTATATCTGGAGGTACCCTACACCCCCATCCCTCCCCTCTATATCACTGTCATCACCTGAGCATCCATGTCTGGAGGTACCCTACACCCCCATCCCTCCCCTCTATATCACTGTCCTCATCTGTCCATCTATGTCTGGAGGCCCCCTACACCCCCATCCCTCCCCTCTATCTCACTGTCCTCATCTGTCCATCTATGTCTGGAGGTACCCTACAACCCCATCCCTCCCCTCTATATCACTGTCCATCTATGACTGGAGACACCCTACACCCCCATCCCTCCCCTCTATATCACTGTCCTCATCTGTCCATCTATGTCTGGAGGTACCCTACACTCCCATCCCTCCCCTCTATCTCACTGTCATCATCTGTCCATCTATGTCTGGAGGCACCCTACACCCCCATCCCTCCCCTCTATATCACTGTCATCACCTGAGCATCCATGTCTGGAGGTACCCTACACCCCCATCCCTCCCCCTCTATATCACTGTCATCATCTGTCCATCTATGTCTGGAGGTACCCTACACTCCCATCCCTCCCCTCTATCTCACTGTCATCATCTGTCCATCTATGTCTGGAGGCACCCTACACCCCATCCCTCCCCTCTATCTCACTGTCCTCATCTGTCCATCTATGTCTGGAGGCCCCCTACACCCCATCCCTCCCCTCTATCTCACTGTCCTCATCTGTCCATCTATGTCTGGAGGCCCCCTACACCCCCATCCCTCCCCTCTATCTCACTGTCCTCATCTGTCCATCTATGTCTGGAGGCCCCCTACACCCCCCATCCCTCCCCTCTATATCACTGTCATCACCTGAGCATCTATGTCTGGAGGTACCCTACACCCCCATCCCTCCCCTCTATCTCACTGTCCTCATCTGTCCATCTATGTCTGGAGGTCCCCTACACCCCCATTCATCCCCTCTATCTCACTGTCCTCATCTATGTCTGGGGGTACCCTACACCCCCATCCCTCCTCTCTATCTCACTGTCATCATCTGTCCATCTATGTCTGGAGGCCCCCTACACCCCCATCCCTCCCCTCTATATCACTGTCCTCATCTGTCCATCTATGTCTGGAGGTACCCTACACCCCCATCCCTCCCCTCTATATCACTGTCCTCATCTGTCCATCAATGTCTGGAGGCCCCCTACACCCCCATCCCTCCCCTCTATCTCACTGTCATCATCTGTGCATCTATGTCTGGAGGTACCCTACACCCCCATCCCTCCCCTCTATATCATTGTCCTCATCTGTCCATCTATGTCTGGAGGTACCCTACACCCCCATCCCTCCCCTCTATATCACTGTCCTCATCTGTCCATCTATGTCTGGAGGTACCCTACACCCCCATCCCTCCCCTCTATCTCACTGTCCTCATCTGTCCATCTATGTCTGAAGGTGCCCTACACCCCCATCCCTCCCCTCTATCTCACTGTCATCATCTGTCCATCTATGTCTGGAGGTACCCTACACCCCCATCCCTCCCCTCTATCTCACTGTCATCATCTGTGCATCTATGTCTGGAGGTACCCTACACCCCCATCCCTCCCCTCTATATCATTGTCCTCATCTGTCCATCTATGTCTGGAGGCCCCCTACACCCCCATCCCTCCCCTCTATCTCACTGTCATCATCTGTCCATCTATGTCTGGAGGTACCCTACACCCCCATCCCTCCCCTCTATCTCACTGTCATCATCTGTCCATCTATGTCTGGAGGTACCCTTCACCCCCATCCCTCCCCTCTATATCATTGTCCTCATCTGTCCATCTATGTCTGGAGGTACCCTACACCCCCATCCCTCCCCTCTATATCACTGTCCTCATCTGTCCATCTATGTCTGGAGGTACCCTACACCCCCATCCCTCCCCTCTATATCACTGTCCTCATCTGTCCATCTATGTCTGGAGGTACCCTACACCCCCATCCCTCCCCTCTATCTTACTGTCCTCATCTGTCCATCTATGTCTGGAGGCCCCCTACACTCCATCCCTCCCCTCTATATCACTGTCCTCATCTGTCCATCTATATCTGGAGGTACCCTACACCCCCATCCCTCCCCTCTATATCACTGTCATCATCTGTCCATCTATGTCTGGAGGCCCCCTACACCCCCATCCCTCCCCTCTATATCACTGTCATCATCTGTCCATCTATGTCTGGAGGTACCCTACACCCCCATCCCTCCCCTCTATATCACTGTCATCATCTGTCCATCTATGTCTGGAGGCCCCCTACACCCCCATCCCTCCCTTCTTTATCACTGTCATCTATCCATCTATGTCTGGAGGTACCCTACACCCCCATCCCATCCCTCTATATCACTATCATCATCTGTCCATCTATGTCTGGAGGTACCCTACACCCCCATCCCTCCCTTCTATATCACTGTCATCTATCCATCTATGTCTGGAGGTACCCTACACCCCCATCCCATCCCTCTATATCACTATCATCATCTGTCCATCTATGTCTGGAGGTACCCTACACCCCCATCCCTCCCCTCTATATCACTGTCATCATCTGTCCATCTATGTCTGGAGGTACCCTACACCCCCATCCCTCCCCTCTATATCACTGTGCTCATCTATCCATCTATGTCTGGAGGCCCCTACACCCCCATCCCTCCCCTCTATATCACTGTCCTCATCTGTCCATCTATGACTGGAGGCACCCTACACCCCATCCCTCCCCTCTATCTCACTGTCCTCATCTGTCCATCTATGTCTGGAGGCACCCTACACCCCCATCCCTCCCCTCTATATCACTGTTATCACCTGAGCATCTATGTCTGGAGACACCCTACACCCCCATCCCTCCCCTCTATCTCACTGTACTCATCTGTCCATCTATGTCTGGAGGTACCCTACACCCCCATCCCTCCATCATTATCTTCACTCATACACCCCCCAGTCACCATCACATCACCCCTCCATTCCACCCATACACCCTCCGGCCACCATCGCCCCCCATTCCCTCGTCACCCCTTTTACCCATAAACCCCCCTACCATCTTCCCCATCCCCTTATTGCCCCCCCCCACACCCCCCAGCCACCATCCCCCATTTACTGCCCTTCAACCATACAACCCTAAGGCCCCCATTCCATCCTAATCCCCCCAAATAACTACCCTTCCCCATGACCCCCATCACATGCCTTATTTTCCCACACACACCCATCACCCTCATTACATTTCCCTATTCCCCCCCAAACCCCCATTCCATTCGACTAGTCTCCCCATACACCCCCAGGCCCTCATCACCCCATTCCATCCACAAATACACTCCCAGACCCCCATTCCATCATGCTACTCCCCCCCATACAGCCCCCAGACCCCCATCTCCCCCCATTCCATCCCCTATCCCCCCACTCACGCCCCTAGATCTCCATCACCCCCATTGCATCTCCCTATTCCCCCTACAGACCCACATTTCATCCGACTAGTCTCCCCATACACTCATCACCCCCATTCTACCCCCAAATACACCTCCATCAAATCCCCGTACTCCCCCCAGGCCCCCATTCCATCCCCCTACTCTCCCTATACACCTATATTACATCCCCTATCCCCCCATACCTCCATCACCCCCATTCTCTCCCCATATCAACCTCAGGCCCCCATTACCTCTATGTTATCCCCCTATTGTGCCCATTAACCCCCAGATCCCCATTCCATCTTCTTATTTACCCCATACACCCCCCAGGGCCTCCATCTCCCCCATTACATCCTCCTACTCCCCCCATACAAACCCACCCGGGCCTCCATCTCCCCCATTACATCCTCCTACTCCCCCCCATACACCCCCCCCCCGGGGCCTCCATCTCCCCCATTACATCCTCCTACTCCCCCCATACAAACCCACCCGGGCCTCCATCTCCCCCATGACATCCTCCTACTCCGCCCCATACACCCCCCCTGGGGCCTCCATCTCCCCCATTACATCCTCCTACTCCCCCCATACAAACCCACCCGGGCCTCCATCTCCCCCATTACATCCTCCTACTCCCCCCCATACACCCCCCCTGGGGCCTCCATCTCCCCATTACATCCTCCTACTCCCCCCCATACACACCCCCCCAGAGCCTCCATCTCCCCCCTCTATATCCTCCTACACCGCCCACACACACCCCCGGGGCCTCCATCTCCCCCATTACATCCTCCTACTCCGCCCCATACACCCCCCCCCCCCGGACCTCCATCTCCCCCATTACATCCTCCTACTCCGCCCCATACACCCCCCCGGGGCCTCCATCTCCCCATTACATCCTCCTACTCCCCCCCATACACACCCCCCCGGGGCCTCCATCTCCCCCATTACATCCTCCTACTCCGCCCCATACACCCCCCCCCCCCCGGACCTCCATCTCCCCCATTACATCCTCCTACTCCGCCCCACACACACCCCCGGGGCCTCCATCTCCCCATTACATCCTCCTACTCCCCCCCATACACACCCCCCCGGGGCCTCCATCTCCCCCATTACATCCTCCTACTCCCCCCCATACACACCCCCCCGGGGCCTCCATCTCCCCATTACATCCTCCTACTCCCCCCATATACACCCCCCAGAGCCTCCATCTCCCCCATTACATCCTCCTACTCCCCCCCATACACCCCCCCCGGGGCCTCCATCTCCCCCATTACATCCTCCTACTCCCCCCCATACACACCCCCCCGGGGCCTCCATCTCCCCATTACATCCTCCTACTCCCCCCCATACACACCCCCCCGGGGCCTCCATCTCCCCATTACATCCTCCTACTCCCCCCATATACACCCCCCAGAGCCTCCATCTCCCCCATTACATCCTCCTACTCCCCCCCATACACCCCCCCCGGGGCCTCCATCTCCCCCATTACATCCTCCTACTCCCCCATACACACCCCCCCGGGCCTCCATCTCCCCATTACATCCTCCTACTCCCCCCATACACCCCCCCCCCGGGGCCTCCATCTCCCCCATTACATCCTCCTACTCCCCCCCATACACCCCCCGGGGCCTCCATCTCCCCCATTACATCCTCCTACTACCCCCATACACACCCCCCAGGGCCTCCATCTCCCCCATTACATCCTCCTACTCCCCCCCATACACCCCCGGGGCCTCCATCTCCCCCCATTACATCCTCCTACTCCCCCCCATACACACACCCCCAGGGCCTCCATCTCCCCATACACACACACTCAGACCCCCATTCCACCCCCATATCATCCCCAGGCACCCATAGCCCTCATTCTATCCCCCTAGTCCCCCCCATACACACACCCAGACCCCCATCACCTCCATGCCATCCCCCTATTATCCCCATATCACATATTTCCACAAACCTTTCCTCTGTGGTGATCATAGAGCTGCCATCTTGGAAAGTAGAGAACAATCAATTGGTCTTCAACAAAATGGCGGCCGCAGATAGTCTCAGAAGCAAATCTTTTCCGCTAAACAAGTTCAGCTTCCATTGCTTCCACAATGAGGAGATCATCGATAAAATAATGTCCGCTGTGGACGGGACACGTTATGCATTCAGCTTCTTCCCGGCCCGAATTGTATTGAGGAAAGATAATATTCTGTGCGGAACCTTCAGAGGAAGTCATACCAGGTTCTGCCACCAGATGGCAGCCTTATCATGTCATATATATAGTGTGCTTAGAAATACGAAGTGCTACCACATTCATCCACAAGGCGGCAGCAAAGTAGCAGCTATATTCTCTGTATAGAAAATAAATGTGAGCGTTACCAGGATCAGCCAGCAGATGGCAGCATGGTGTTTGCAAGAGCTACAGCGCATGCCCAGTCCGCCGCCATTTAATGGTAGAGAATTGTTTAGGTCTTCAAGAAAATGGCGGCACGACGGACTTTTCTGTTTAGTGTACTGCGCATGACCAGAGCACCTGTCATTTAGCCGAGCAGTAAATAGTACTTTGGTCTTCAGTAATATGGCGCCGTGTTCATTATACTCATTGGGTTAGTTTCGCCCCGTCAGGCTCGATTATCAGAAGATAAACTGTAGAAGTTAGATGGAACACCAATCACAGTGCAGTGGGCGTGACCGTGTCCGAGCGGACTTGATAGGGAGCCGTGTTTTACAGGGGCGGGGATAATTACCAGGCTCCGCCCCCACCATTCTTATTGGACACTTCATAATGTTTCTTGGAGCTGGTGACGTCATTTTGTTATTGAGAAAATGACCGGAATGGAGATTACTTTCACATAATGACCCCGGAGCTACGAGAATCGGACTCTAGAGGATGACGAGGCCGCCATTTTACTGAAGACCTCCTCGTTTTATGAAATAGAGGGGGAAATGAGATTGAGACATGTCTGCTGTTACCGCCATCATCATGAGGTCCGAGAAATTGGTATAATGAAAAATGGCGTTTTACGCATGCGCAGTATACGATGATAACACTCGCTATGCTGCCGCCTTGTAGTCGTATCTGGTATGACTTTCTTATGTTACTATATTCAAAATATTACCGTCACTCTGCTGTCCTTGTGGTTGATCCTGGCATGACTCCCCTGTGTTACTATACATATAATATTACCAGCACTCTGCCCCC
This sequence comes from Lithobates clamitans, assembly GCA_037952925.1. Taxonomy (NCBI): domain Eukaryota; kingdom Metazoa; phylum Chordata; class Amphibia; order Anura; family Ranidae; genus Lithobates; species Lithobates clamitans. The sequence continues at coordinate 238,764 of JBBGZY010002514.1, read as the reverse complement.
TTGTGGTTGTATCTGGTATGATTCCCCTGTGTTACTATACATATAATATTACCGGCACTCTGCCCCCTTGTGGTTGGATCTGGTATGACTCCCCTGTGTTACTATACATATAATATTACCGTCACTCTGCCCCCTTGTGGTTGTATCTGGTATGACTCCCCCTGTGTTACTATACATATAATATTACCGACACTCTGCCCCCTTGTGGTTGGATCTGGTATGACTCCCCCTGTGTTAATATACATATATTATTACCGTCACTCTGCCTCCTTGTGGTTGTATCTGGTATGACTCCCCCTGTGTTACTATACATATAATATTACCAACACTCTGCCCCCTTGTGGTTGGATCTGGTATGACTCCCCTGTGTTACTATACATATAATATTTCCGTCACTCTGCCCCCTTGTGGTTGGATCTGGTATGACTCCCCCTGTGTTACTATACATATAATATTACCGACACTCTGCCCCCTTGTGGTTGTATCTGGTATGACTCCCCCTGTGTTAATATACATATATTATTACCGACACTCTGCCTCCTTGTGGTTGTATCTGGTATTACTTCCCCTGTGTTACTATACATATAATATTACCATCACTCTGCCTCCTTGTGGTTGGATCTGGTATGACTCCCCCTGTGTTACCATACATATAATATTACCGACACTCTGCCCCCTTGTGGTTGGATCTGGTATGACTCCCCCTGTGTTACTATACATATAATATTACCGTCACTCTGCCCCCTTGTGGTTGGATCTGGTATGACTCCCCCTGTGTTACTATACATATAATATTACCGTCACTCTGCCCCCTTGTGGTTGGATCTGGTATGACTCCCCCTGTGTTACTATACATATAATATTATCGTCACTCTGTCCCCTTGTGGTTGTATCTGGTATGACTCCCCCTGTGTTAATATACATATATTATTACCGACACTCTGCCTCCTTGTGGTTGTATCTGGTATGACTCCCCCTTTGTTACTATACATATAATATTACCGACACTCTGCCCCCTTGTGGTTCGATCTGGTATGACTCCCTGTGTTACTATACATATAATATTACCGTCACTCTGCCTCCTTGTGGTTGTATCTGGTATGACTCCCCCTGTGTTACTATACATATAATATTACCGACACTCTGCCCCCTTGTGGTTGTATCTGGTATGACTCTCCTGTGTTACTATACATATAATATTACCGACACTCTGCCCCCTTGTGGTTGTATCTGGTATGACTCCCCCTGTGTTACTATACATATAATATTACCGACACTCTGCCACTTTGTGGTTGATCCTGGTATGACTCCCCCTGTGTTACTATACATATAATATTACCGACACTCTTCCCCCTTGTGGTTGTACCTGGTATGACTCCCCCTGTGTTACTATACATATAATATTACCGACACTCTGCCACTTTGTGGTTGGATCTGGTATGACTCCCCCTGTGTTACTATACATATAATATTACCGACACTCTGCCTCCTTGTGGTTGGACCTGGTATGACTCCCCTGTGTTACTATACATATAATATTTCCGTCACTCTGCCCCCTTGTGGTTGTATCTGGTATGACTCCCCCTGTGTTACTATACATATAATATTACCGACACTCTGCCACTTTGTGGTTGGATCTGGTATGACTCCCCCTGTGTTACTATACATATAATATTACCGACACTCTGCCACTTTGTGGTTGGATCTGGTATGACTCCCCCGGTGTTACTATACATATAATATTACCGACACTCTGCCACTTTGTGGTTGGATCTGGTATGACTCCCCCTGTGTTACTATACATATAATATTACCGACACTCTGCCACTTTGTGGTTGGATCTGGTATGACTCCCCCGGTGTTACTATACATATAATATTACCGACACTCTGCCTCCTTGTGGTTGTATCTGGTATGACTCCCCCTGTGTTACTATACATATAATATTACCGACACTCTTCCCCCTTGTGGTTGTATCTGGTATGACTCCCCCTGTGTTACTATACATATAATATTACCGACACTCTGCCTCCTTGTGGTTGTATCTGGTATGACTCCCCCTGTGTTACTATACATATAATATTACCGACACTCTTGCCCCTTGTGGTTGTATCTGGTATGACTCCCCCTGTGTTACTATACATAAAATATTACCGACACTCTGCCACTTTGTGGTTGTATCTGGTATGACTCCCCCTGTGTTACTATACATATAATATTACCGACACTCTTGCCCCTTGTGGTTGTATCTGGTATGACTCCCCCTGTGTTACTATACATATAATATTACCGACACTCTGCCTCCTTGTGGTTGGACCTGGTATGACTCCCCTGTGTTACTATACATATAATATTACCGACACTCTGCGCCCTTGTGGTTGTATCTGGTATGACTCCCCCTGTGTTACTATATATATAATATTACCATCACTCTGCCTCCTTGTGGTTGTATCTGGTATGACTCCCCCTGTGTTACTATACATATAATATTACCGACACTCTGCCCCCTTGTGGTTGTATCTGGTATGACTCCCCCTGTGTTACTATACATATAATATTACCAACACTCTGCCACTTTGTGGTTGCATCTGGTATGACTCCCCCCTGTGTTACTATACATATAATATTACTGTCACTCTGCCTCCTTGTGGTTGTATTTGGTATGACTCCCCCTGTGTTACTATACATATAATATTACCGACACTCTGCCACTTTGTGTTGGATCTGGTATGACTCCCCCTGTGTTACTATACGTACAATATTACCGTCACTTTGCCACCTTGTGGTCAGATCTGGTATGACTCCCCTTGTGTTACTATAAGTATTATATTACCGTCACTCTGCATCTTTGTGGATGGATCTGGTATGCCTCCCCCTGGGCCTTCATCTCCCCATTACACTGCTCCTACTCCGCCCCATACACCCCCCCCAGGGCCTCCATCTCCCCCATTACATCCTCCTACTCCCCCAATACACACCCCCCACCAGGGCCGCTATCTCCCCCATGACATCCTCCTACTCCGCCCCATACACACCCCCCCCAGAGCCGCCATCTCCCCCCACTATATCCTCCTACTTTGCCCCATACACCCACCCCCAGGGCCTTCATCTCCCCCATTACATCCTCCTACTACCCCAATACACCCCCCAGAGCCTCCATCTCCCCCATTACATCCTCCTATTCCCCCCGTACACCCCCCCGGGGCCTCCATCTCCCCCATTACATCCTCCTACTCCCCCCATACACACCTCCCAGGGCCTCCATCTCCCCCATTACATCCTCCTACTCCCCCCGTACACCCCCCCGGGGCCTCCATCTCCCCATTACATCCTCCTACTCCCCCCATACACACCCCCCCGGGGCCTCCATCTCCCCCATTACATCCTCCTACTCCCCCCCATACACACCCCCTGGGCCTCCATCTCCCCTATTACATCTTCCTACTCCCCCCCATACACACCCCGGGGCCTCCATCTCCCCCCATTACATCCTCCTACTTTGGTATGACTCCCCCTGTGTTACTATACATATAATATTACCGTCACTCTGCCTCCTTGTGGTTGGATCTGGTATGACTAACCCTGTGTTACTATAAATATAATATTACCATAACTCTGCCCCCTTGTGGTCGGATCTGGTATGAATCCCCCTGTGTTACTATACATACAATATTACCGTCACTCTGCCACCTTGTGGTTGGATCTGGTATAACTTTCCCTGTGTTGCTATACATATAATATTACCATCACTCTGCCTCTTTGTGGTTGGATCTGGTATGCCTCCCCCTGGGCCTTCATATCCCCCATTACATCCTCCTACTCCGCCCCATACACCCCCCCGAGCCTCCATCCCCCCCATTACATCCTCCTACTCCCCCCATACAAATCCCTGGGGCCTCCATCTCCCCCATGACATCCTCCTACTCCACCCCATACACTCACCCCCCGGGCCTCCATCTCCCTCATGACATCTTCCTACTATGCCCTATACACACACCCCCGGGGCCTCCATCTCCCCCATGACATCCTTCTACTCCACCCCATACACTCACCCCCGGGCCTCCATCTCCCCCATGACATCTTCCTACTATGCCCTATACACACACCCCCGGGGCCTCCATCTCCCCCATTACATCCTCCTACTCCCCCAATACACCCCCCCACCAGGGACTCTATCTTCCCTATGACATCCTCCTACTCCGCCCCATACACACTCCCCAGAGCCGCCATCTCCCCCCACTATATCCTCCTACTCTGCCCCATACACCCACCCCCCGGGGCCTCCATCTCCCCCAGTACATCCTCCTACTTCCCCAATACACACTCAGACCCCCATTCCACCCCCCATATCAACCCCAGGCACCCCTAGCCCTCATTCTATTCCCCTAGACCCCCAATACACACACCCAGACCCCCATCACCTCCATTCCATCCCCCTATTATCCCCATATCACATATTTCCACAAACATTTTCTCTCGTGTGATCACAGAGCTGCCATTTTGGAAAGTAGAGAATAATGAATTGGTCTTCAACAAGATGGCGGCAGCAGACAGACTCAGAAACAGAGCTTTTCCCCTAAACAAGTTCAGCTTCCATTGCTTCCACAATGAGGAGATTATTGATAAAATAATGTCCGCTGTGGACGGGACACGTTATACATCCAGCTTCTTCCCGGCCCGGATTGTATTGAGGAAAGATAATATTCTGTGCGGAACCTTCAGAGGGAGTCATACCAGGTTCTGCCACCAGATGGCAGCCTTATCATGTCATATATATATAGAGTGTGCTTAGAAATACGAAGTGCTACCACATTCATCCACAAGGCGGCAGCAAAGTAGCAGCTATATTCTCTGTATAGAAAATAAATGTGAGCGTTACCAGGATCAGCCAGCAGATGGCAGCATAGTGTTTGTAAGAGCTACAGCGCATGCCCAGTCCGCCGCCATTTTATAGTAGAGAATTATTTAGATCTTCAAGAAAATGGCGGCACGACGGACTTTTCTGTTTAGTGTACTGCGCATGACCAGAACAGCTGCCATTTAGCCGAGCAGTAAATAGTATTCTGGTCTTCAGTAATATGGCGCCGTGTTCATTATACTCATTGGGTTAGTTTCGCCCCGTCAGGCTCGATTATCAGAAGATAAACTGTAGAAGTTAGATGGAACACCAATCACTGTGCAGTGGGCGTGACCGTGTCCGAGCGGACTTGATAGGGAGCCGTGTTTTACAGGGGCGGGGATAATTACCAGGCTCCGCCCCCACCATTCTTATTGGACACTTTATAATGTTTCTGCGAGCCGGTGACGTCATTTTGTTATTGTGAAAATGACCGGAATGGAGATTACTTTCACATAATGACCCCGGAGCTACGAGAATCGGGCTCTAGAGGACGACGAGGCCGCCATTTTACTGAAGACCTCCTCGTTTTATGAAATAGAGGGGGAAATGAGATTGAGACATGTCTGCTATTACCGCCATCATATTGAGGTCCAAGAAATTGATATAATGAAAAATGGCGTCCTACGCATGCGCAGTATAAGATGATAACACTCGCTATGCTGCCGCCTTGTGGTCGTATCTGGTATGACTCACTTATGTTACTATATTCAAAATATTACCGTCACTGTCTGCCCCCTTGTGGTTGATCCTGGCATGACTCCCCTGTGTTACTATACGTATAATATTACCGTCACTCTGCCCCCTTGTGGATGATCCTGGAATGACTCCCCCGTGTTACTATACATATAATATTACCGTCACTCTGCCCCCTTGTGGATGATCCTGGAATGACTCCCCCGTGTTACTATACATATAATATTACCGACACTCTGCCCCTTGTGGTTGGATCTGGTATGACTCCCCCTGTGTTACTATACATATAATATTACCGTCACTCTGCCACCTTGTGGTTGGATCTGGTATGACTCCCCCTGTGTTACTATACATATAATATTACCGACACTCTGCCCCCTTGTGGTTGGATCTGGTATGACTCCCCCTGTGTTACTATACATATAATATTACCGACACTCTGCCCCCTTGTGGTTGGATCTGGTATGACTCCCCCTGTGTTACTATACATATAATGTTACTGTCACTCTGCCACCTTGTGGTTGGATCTGGTATGACTCCCCCTGTGTTACTATACATATAATATTACTGTCACTCTGCCACCTTGTGGTTGGATCTGGTATGACTCCCCCTGTGTTACTATACATATAATATTACCGACACTCTGCCACCTTGTGGTTGGATCTGGTATGACTCCCCCTGTGTTACTATACATATAATATTACCGACACTCTGCCCCCTTGTGGTTGGATCTGGTATGACTCCCCCTGTGTTACTATACATATAATATTACTGTCACTCTGCCACCTTGTGGTTGGATCTGGTATGATTCCCCCTGTGTTACTATACATATAATATTACTGTCACTCTGCCACCTTGTGGTTGGATCTGGTATGACTCCTCCTAAATAGGGATGAGCCGAACACCCCCTGGTTCGGTTAACACCAGAACCTGTGAACGGACCGAAAATTTGCACGAACATTAGAACCTCATTGACATCTATGGGAACATTCAAAATCAAAAGTGCTGATTTTAAAGGCTATTTTGCATGGTATTGTCCTAAAAAGCGTTTGGGGACCCGGGTCCTACCCCAGGGGACATGTATCAATGCAAAAAAAACTTTTAAAAACGGCCGTTTTTTCAGGAGCAGTGATTTTAATAATGCTTAAAGTAAAAAAAAAAAGTGAAATATTCCTTTAAATTTCGTACCTGGGGGGTGTCTATAGTATGCCTGTAAAGTGACGCGTTTTTCCCGTGTTTAGAACAGTCAGAGAGCAAAATGTCATTTTTAAAGGAATAAAAGTCATTTAAAACTGCTTGCGGGTTTAATGTAATGTCGGGTCCTGGCAATATGGATGAAAATCAGTGAGACAAACGGCATGGGTACCCCCCAGTCCATTACCGGGCCCTTTGGGTCTTGTATGGATATTAAGGGGAACCCCGCACCCAAATTAAAAAAGGAAACAGCAGTATACAGGCGGTGCAAACAAGACAGGGACTGGAGGTTTGTTGTTAAGTAGAATCTGTTTGTAATTTTGAACGGGTACATTTTTAACGTGTTTAGCTCCAACCAAAAAATCTATTTTAAAGTGGAGTTCCACACAAAAATGGAACTTCCACTTTTCGGAACCCTCCCCCCCTCCGGTGTCACATTTGGCACCTTTTTGTCTAAGACAGGTATTTGCACCCACTTCCGGCATAGACTCCCATGGGAGTCTACGCTTCTTCCCGTCCCCACCGCGCTGTCTGCTGGGAACACACAGCTCCCAGGAGAGAGCGGGGACCACTTGGGATGCGCAGCGCGACTCGTGCATGCGCAGTAGGGAAGTGAAGACGCAACGCTTCACTTCCTGATTCCCTCACCTAGGATGGCGGCGGCAGCTGCCGAGAACCGAGCGGGTTCTCGGCGTCCCCTGCCGACATCGCTGGACCCCGGGACAGGTAAGTGGCCATGTATTAAAAGTCAGCAGCTGCAGTATTTGTAGCTGCTGGCTTTTAATTTTTTTTTTTTGGCGGACCTCCGCTTTAAGCTTTTTGGAAAACATAGGGAAGGGTTATCACCCCTGTGACATTTGTTTTGCTGTCTGTGCTCCTCTTCAGAAGATTTCACCTCACTTTTTGTCCCAATGACAAATATTTTTTGAAAATTTGGGGTTTTTAGTGAAACAAGGATTGGAAAGCATCAGTGGAAAGGAGAAATGTTTTTCCCATATTAACTCTTACAGGAGAGAATTTCCCTTCCTAGAGGTAGATTTCATCTCACTTCCTGTTGTCTCCTTCCGTTTGCAAGTAGGAGTCGTTTGTAAGTTGGATGTTTGAAAGTAGGGGCCTGCCCTATATACTCAGCAGAAATTTGGGCCTTAGGTGTTGCTGTGGCCACAACACTGTAAGCCCTCACAGGGCCCTGCTGTGAAATATTAGATCAAGAATTGTAATTACACGCCCCTGTTGAACAGGGGCTGAAAAATTGGGCCTTAGGCACTGGTGCTGGTGCCACAACACTGCAACCCCTCACAGACACTCTAGTTGGAACGCAGGAACGAGCCCTGCTGCAAAGTATTGCATCAAAAATTGTAATTACACGCCCCTGTTAAACTGGGGCTGAAAAATTGGGCCTTGGCCACTGGTGGCGGCGCCCAGAACCAAAAATGTTCTTACAAGCTATCAGCATGATCATTGAGGAGGAAGAGGATAATTACTCAGGGATAGTCAATCAGCATCAGCATAGGCAGTCTTTGAAGGGATCTGAGATTTCAAAAAAAATGATTCCGTTACATCAGCATCAGGTGCTTGGTAGCTGGTGGTGATCCAAGACTGATTCATTTTTTTATGAAGGACAGTCGACCGACCAAATCGGTGGACAGACGCATCCTGTGATCGGTTACAAAGCCTCCAGCGAATGTGCGTTCCGAAAGAATGCTGGATGCAGGACAGTCCAGTAGCTCAATTACATACTGTGCAAGCTCTGGCCAGTGATCCATCCTCAAGACCCAGTAACCCAGAGGATTTTCGGTGGGAAAGGTGTCCAAGTCAGATCTTGCCCCTAGGTATTCCTGCACCATGTAAAACAGATGCTGGCGATGGTTGCTGGAACCGATCATACCTTGGGGCTGCGGACCAACAAATTGTCTGAACGCATCGTTCAGACGGCCACCTTCTCCACCGCTCCTTCTTTGACTGACCGAAGCCTCAGCAACACATTGTCCAGAAACAGGAGTTTGTAACCTCCCAGTCTCTGGGAACGCGTTGCACAGACCTTTCTGCAAGGCCTCCTGAAGATGTTTCATCCTCTGCTCCCTCTGCGATGGCAAGATAAGGTCCGCAACCTTACCCTTGTAACGTGGATCAAGGAGGGTTGCCAGCCAGTATTGGTTCTTCTCCTTGATACCACGAATACGAGGATCCTTACTCAGGCTTTGCAGGATCAGGGAGACCATGCAGCGTAGGTTTGCTGAGGCATTCGGTCCGGAGTCCTCTGGGTCACTAAGGACGACATGGTCCGCAGCCACCTCCTCCCAGCCACGTACAAGTCCATGTGTTTCTTGGGACTGATCCCTTAAAGACTGCTGCTGATGCTGAGTGCCAGGCTCCACCTCCATACTGACACAATCTTCCTCCTCCTCCTCCTCGTCCTCTTCCTGTGTGATCGGCGGGCACGCAGGAACACTGTCTGGATAAAGGGGGCCTTGAGAGCTAAGGAAGTCCTCCTCTTCCTGCCTCTGTTCTGCCTCAAGTGCCCTGTCCATTATTCCACGCAGCGTGTGCTCCAACAGGTGGACAAGGGGGACAGTGTCACTGATGCATGCACTGTCACTGCTCACCATCCTCGTGGCCTCTTCAAATGGTGACAGGACAGTGCATGCATCCCTGATCATAGCCCACTGGCGTGGGGAAAAAAAACTAAGCTCCCCTGACCCTGTCCTGGTGCCATAGTCGCACAGGTACTCATTGATGGCCCTCTGCTGTGTGTGCAGCCGCTGCAGCATGGCAAACGTTGAGTTCCACCTGGTGGGCATGTCACGGATTAGGCGGTTCTTGAGCAGGTTAAACTCCTTTTGGAGGTCAGCCAGCCGAGCACTGGCATCATATGACCGGCGGAAATGCACACAGACTCTCCTGGCCTGCCTCAGGACATCCTGTAAGCCCGGGTACCTGCTCAAGAACCGCTGCACCACCAAGTTAAGGACGTGAGCCAAACAGGGTACATGGGTCATTTGTCCCTGTCGGAGGGCAGAGAGGAGGTTGGTGCCATTGTCGCAAACCACCATTCCTGCCTTAAGTTGGCCTGGTGTCAACCACCTCTGAACCTGTCCCTGCAGAGCTGACAGAACCTCTGCCCCAGTGTGGCTCCTGTCCCCCAAGCACACCAGCTCAAGCACCGCATGGCATCTTTTGGCCTGCATACTTGCGTAGCCCCTTGAACGGCTACGGAGCACCGCTGGTTCCCGAGGACAAAGCACAGGAAGAGGCCATGGAGGAAGAAGAAGAGGAGGGGGTGGAGGAGAGAGGTGTGTCAGAATCACTAGTATTGGCATTTTGGAGGGGTGGTGGCGGAACAACCTCCAACACTACTGCACCTTGTCCTGCATCCTTCCCAGCTGCCAGCAGAGTGACCCAATGCGTGGTGTAACTTAGGTAACCTCCCTGTCCATGCCTGCTGGACCATGAGTCAGCGGTAATATGCACCTTACCGCTGACCGCCCTGTCCAGCGAGGCCAAGACATTGCCTTCCACATGCCAGTAGAGAGCCGGAATCGCCTTCCGTGAGAAAAAGTGGTGTTTGGGTACCTGCCACTGAGGAACCACTAGCATTCAACTGCTGAGCATGTGGATGGCTGGGAGCGAACTTATTTCAGGGGTGCAGCAGCTGGGGCAGGGAAATTTGCCTGGTACAATCTGACGTCGGTGTACCAAAAGCAGATTGCCCACAAGTACTTGGCTGTGACACACCTAATTCTACACCTTCATTCCTCTCAGTGCAGGTCTCAGAGAGGACTGAAGGTCTAGTGGGGTTGGAGATCTCAGCTGATGAGGAGCAAGGAGAGGTCCTCTTTGTTCTTTGGTGTGGGTCTTTTAAATACGCTTGCCAACGAACTACATGGCAGGTCAACATATGTCTGGTCAAGCATGTGGTACCCAAGCGGGAGATGTTTTGGCCACGTGAGATACGCTTGAGACATATGTTGCAAATAGCAGCGGTGCGATCTGATGCACCCGTCTCAAAAAAGGCCCACACCAAAGAACTTTTTGAATAACGCGCAGAGACAGCAGCGCCCTGCACATGCGGAGCTCTGCGGTGTGATGCAGTCAGTGTTATGCCCTTAGGCTGACCCTGGAGGGCATCCTGCCTCGTTGGTGATGTGCCGCCTCCTCCTCCTCCTCCTCTCTCCTATCAGGCACCCACATAGAGTCAGTGACCTCATCATCCCCTCCTCATCACTGGAGCAAACCTGGCAGTATGCTGCAGCAGGGGGAGCATGACTGCCAGATTGCTGTCCTTCTTGGGCACCCCCTCTGTCCGTGCTCATGTTACTGCCTTCATCTAGCTCAGTATCATCATCAGAGCCTTCCAAACGCTGGGCATCCCCTGGAGCATGTACCCAACACTGTGGTCAAACAGTTCGAGGGACTCCTCAGGAGGACATGGTGGGGCTAGGGAAGGAGTCACTGATGACATTGAGCCGAGGGAAGAGGCCGCTGCTTTGCCAGACAAAGTACCCTGGGCATGGGTGAGAGAGGATGAGGAGGATGAGGACGGCTTGGTCATCCACTCGACCAAGTCTTCCGCATGTTGTGGCTCAACACGGCCAGCTGCCGAAAAAAAGGCCAAGCGTGTCCCACGGCCACGTGCTGATGAGGATGCACCGTCTCCACGACCAGCACTGTTGCCTCTAGACACAGAGCCTGCTTGCCCTCTTTTATTGGCTTGTGACTGTCTGCCTCTTCTTGTTGGCCTTCCAGACATACTAATGGCCTGTAGCTGCACTAAGCTGGGATATATATATATATATATATATATATATATATATATATATATATATATATATATATATATATATATATTTATGTACTGATACTGCAGCTAGCAAAATCAACTGCCTGCCTGTAGTATGAGAACACCACCAACCTTCTACAGGTAGCTTTAGCTGAACACTGTGCAGAGCTCGCCAAAAAATAACTTGTAGTTTTAGCTTAACACTGTGAGGAGGTCGCACTACACTAACTTGTAGTTTTAGCTGAACACTGTGCAGAGGTCGCACTACACTAACTTGTAGTTTTAGCTGAACACTGTGAGGAGGTCGCACTACACTAACTTGTAGTTTTAGCTGAACACTGTGCAGAGGTCTCACTACACTAACTTGTAGCTTTAGCTGAACACTGTGCAGAGGTCGCACTACACTAACTTGTAGTTTTAGCTGAACACTGTGCAGAGGTCGCACTACACTAACTTGTAGTTTTAGCTGAACACTGTGCAGAGGTCGCACTACACTAACTTGTAGTTTTAGCTGAACACTGTGCAGAGGTTGCACTACACTAACTTGTAGTTTTAGCTGAACACTGTGCAGAGGTCGCACTACACTAACTTGTAGCTTTAGCTGAACACTGTGCAGAGGTCGTATTACACTAACTTGTAGCTTTAGCTGAACACTATGCAGAGGTCGCACCACACTAACTTGTAGTTTTTTTTTTTTTCAATAAATGTTTATTAAAATTTTTCAGATATACATAAAGTCGCAGTTATCAGGTATACATTGAAACAGAAGCTGTTAATACAATCAATAAGTCATACAATCAATAAGTCATACAATCGATAAATAAAGCAGAAATGAAAGAACAAGTTCAAAATACGGCCAACTGAACCTCTTACTAGGTCACTTCTGTATTAGTGATGGAGGTGAAGTTCTGACCCAGTAAAGTATTCCTATGGTAAAGCGGGAATACCCTAATTAACAAGTGTATAAACTAAGGATCATTAAGCATCTCCGTGTGAGGGAGAAGGGGTTGGTGTGGGGGTAGGGGTCCAGTCAGGATAATGTTATGTACCGATCAAAGCCACCCTTAAACCCATTCACCCCTAAAGGGTTCTAACTGTGAATGGGTGGGGGCCATGTGTAGTAATGTGTGTGGTGTTAAACCTATTCGGTACCCATATGATTGAGAGGCAGCTCCGTAATAATAATATGTTGTTTGAGAGTGGGGGGGGGGAGTAAGGAGACCAGAAACCGTTAGGGTGTGTGCTCCTGCCAGAACAGTGAAGGAGTTATGTTGGTATCAATTTGAGAGAGTGTGGAGATCGCCTAAGTATGATCGGTGAGGATTAATTGGGTAAGAGGAAGGGTATGGACGGAGGGAGGGCACGATCAGCCACTATGACGATCAGACGTTTCTGTGACAGATCAGTATCGATCATGGCGGAGAGGTTGGGTCACCGGGCGGAATGATCTGCGTCGAGGAAACTCTAAAGTGTAACCAGCAAGCCCATGTTGTATTAAATTTTGTGGGATTGTCTTTTGCTTGGTAAATGAGTTTTTCCATCTCGGCCGTTCTATCGACTCTTTTGAACCATTCAGCCACTGTGGGTGGTGTGGAACTCCTCCAGTGAACCGGGACACAGAGGTTGGCTGCATTGATAAGGTGTAGGGTAAGGGATTTTTTGTAGGAGGAGAGGGGCATGGAGGTGTGATGGAGCATGTATTGGGCCGGAGTGAAGTCTGGGGCGTAAGGTAATTTGGGTGATAAGGCGGTGAATTTCCGTCCAGTACGGTATGATAAGAGGACATTCCCACCAGATATGAATGAGGGTGCCAAGCGCCGCATTGCAACGCCAGCATGTCGGGGGGACCGAGGGGTGCATTTTGTGGATCTTATCAGGTGTCCTGTACCAGTTGGTGAATATTTTGTATCTGTTTTCCTGGGTGGATACATTAATGGAGCCCTTATGAATATGGTTGTGTATAAGTTCCCATTCAGTGGAGGTTAAGTCTATAGACAGTTCTGATTCCCAACGACGGACAAGCTTATCATCTTTAATTTTGCAATTTGAAAATAAGAATGTGTAAACAGTAGAGATCACATGACGTTGGGGTTCTGAACTATCACATAGCAATTCAAAGGGTGTACGATCTCGGTACCACAGTGAGATGGATTTGGCGTCAGTAAAAAAGTGTCTTAATTGTAGGTACTTGTAAAAGGGGATGTTGTATTCCGTGAGTTTGGCTGCCATGGCTTGGTGGGGGAGGAGTTCACCATTTTGGAAGAAGTGGTGTGCCCTGATGGGGGCTGTGCATGATTCCCTGTGCAGATCTCTTAAGGCAAGGCCTGGCAGGAAGTCAGGATTACGGACCAAAGGGGTCATAGGGCCTGGGTGCGGTGTGTAATCCAGTGCTTTGCCGGCTAATTTAAGGTGGGACAATGTGGCTCCAATAAAGGGATGTGTCACCAAATCTCTAGGAATGGAGTTGTGATTGATCCAGGGTAGATGTGACAGCGGGGTTTTAGTGAAAGAGTCTTCAAGTGTAATCCAGGCTTTATTGGAACGATGCAGATGCCAATCTACAATCCTAGTTAAATGACATGCCCAGTGGTATTTTTGAATGTCGGGGAGGCCAAGGCCCCCTAATAGCTTGGGGAGTACTAGCCTATCCCAGCTTAGTCGGGGGGTCTTGGACGACCAGATAAAAGTCCTGCACATACGCTTGTATGATGTAAAAAAGGAGGTGGGTAGCTTTATGGGGATTGCCTGAAAAAGGTAAAGAAGTCTGGGCAGTACATTCATTTTTAATATGGCTGTCCTACCCAACCAGGAGAAGGACCCGAAATGCCATTTATTTAAATCAGCTTGTATGTTTTGAAGTGCGGGTTGGAAGTTTCTCATGTAGAGATCCTGTAGTTTAGTAGGTATTTTGATACCCAGGTATGTAATGTCCTGTGATTCCCATGTAAAGGGGAAGTTCTGTTTGCATTGGGTGACCAGTGTGGCTGGTAGGGTGATGTTCAGTGCTTTCCATTTTGTAAAGTTAATTTGAAGGTTTGACAAGGTTTTGAATAATGAGAAATCTTTAAGAAGATTGGGGATAGTGACTATAGGGTCCGTGAAGAAGAGTAAAACGTCATCCGCATAGGCTGCTAATTTATAGTGGTTATCACCAATGTTAATGCCTTTGACGTCCGGGTTATCTCTTAATCTGCGAAGCATTGGTTCCATAGTAAGGATGAATATGAGCGGGGATAGGGGGCATCCCTGACGGGTTCCGTTTGAGACAGAGAAGGCGTTCGACAGGCGGCCATTGATCCTAAGTTTAGCTGTAGGTGCAGAGTATAGCGCCAGGATCATTTGGAGTAGATGCGTTGGGAAACCCATAACTCTTAAAGTCGCTTCCATATAATCCCAGGCCACCCTGTCGAACGCCTTCTCCGCGTCCAAAGACAGGAAAAAACCTTGTGTGGATGTTTTGGAGAGCCAGTGATGGATATTTAGAGCCTTGATAGTATTGTCCCTGGCCTCCCTGCCAGGGACAAAGGCCTACTTGATCAAGGGAGATTAATTTGGGTAGCAGAGGGAGAATGCGGTTTGCCAACACTTTGGAGTAGAGCTTTAGGTCTACGTTCAGGAGTGAAATCGGGCGGTAGTTAGAGACCAGTGAGGGGTCTTTGCCTTGTTTGGGAATGAGAGTGACGTGTGCTTCAAGGATGTCCCTCATCGTATTAGAGGTTGGTGAGAGATTATTGAAGGCTTTGGTGAGGTGGGGAATGAGGGTGTCTGGGAAGGACTTATAATAGCTAACTGTCAGGCCATCTGGGCCAGGGCTTTTGCCCGGTTTCATTTGTTTTAATGCAGTTAAAATTTCTTCTCCTGAGAGTGGGAGATCAAGGTCCGAGGATTCATCTGAAGAGAGGGGGGAGGGACAGTATTGTGCAAGGAAGTCGGTAATGGCTGCCATTCGGTCCGAGGTGGCTGCAGGGGGGAGCGTGGTGGGGAGGTTGTATCGTTTGGAGAAGTACTGAACAAAATGGTCAGAGATATCATCCGTAGTAACAAGGGTGTCGCCAGTCGGTGTTGTAATTTTGTGAATGGTATGGGCCGCTTTCTTAACTTGAAGCGCTCTGGCTAAAAGTTTACCCGACTTGTTGCCGAATTCATAGAATAATTTTTGGGTCATGGCGTAGTTACGTTTTAGTGTATGGTTAAGTTCCTCTAGAAGTTCTTCTCTGGTCTGAGTTAGTTCCGTTAATGTGGAAGCTGCTAGCGACGCTTTGTGTGCTTGTTCAAGTGTTAGTATGCGGTCGGTCAGCTCATTAATTCGTGCTTTTCTAAGTTTGTTTCGTTGGGCCGCAAGGGAGATAAATTTCCCCCTTATGACGCATTTGTGTGCTGCCCAAACGGAGATAGGAGAGGTGTCTTCTGTTGTATTTTCTGTAAAGTATTGGGTGAGGCTCGTGGTAATTTGTTGAATATGGTCCAGGTCGGTCAGTAGAGAATTATCAAGTCGCCATATGTTGGACCTACCATGGGTCGTCGGGAGGGTTAGAGTTATAAATATGGGGTTGTGATCAGAAAGAACCATGGGTTCAATCGTGGCTTTTGAGAGGTGTGTGAGATCATTTTGGGATAAGAAAAAGTGGTCTATTCTGGAGTATTTGTTATGAGGTGCAGAAAAGAAGGTGAAGTCCTTAGTGTTGGGGTGTAATGTGCGCCAGGCATCGTGAAGTAACAGGTTGCTGAGCTGCAATTTAATAGCTCGTAAGGCTCTGTATGTTAGGGAAGAAGAACCGTTGGATGTGTCAAGGGAGGGATTCAGAGCGACATTGAAGTCACCTCCTACTATCAGAGTACCTGATTGGAAGCTGAGAAGTTGTTGGAAGGTGTCTCTAAAAAAGGCCACTTGTTGCGAGTTAGGGGCGTAAATGTTAGCTATTGTGACAGGCCTGTGGTGCAGAGTGCCTTTAATGAATAGGAATCTCCCTTGGGAGTCTCTTTGGACTTCTGTCACCTGCAGGGGGCATTGTTTAGAAATTAAGATTGAGACTCCTTTGGATTTAGCCTCGGTGTTGGAAGCGTGGTACACCAGTGGGAATTGGTGATTATACAGTTTAGGGATGCTATCCGTCCTGAAGTACGTTTCCTGTATAAGTGCTACATGTATTTTCGATCGTTGTAGGTAATAGAACAGTTTAGACCTTTTCTCTGGGATGTTAAGGCCTTGTATATTGATTGAGCAGAGTTTGAGTGTCTGTAGGTGCTTATGTAGGTCAGGCGGTGAGGCCTGGGGGTCTGTGTCATCCGCCATAAGTATGAGTGAAGGCAGAGGGATGACCTAGGCGATCAGAATGTGGGTCTGTTCAGTGTATGGCAGGCTTAAGTGTAATGTTGGGGTAACTGGGGTGAAACCGATGAGGTTTGGGGGTGACTTGCTCCCGTACCTCTAAACTGTACAGTATCGGTAAGGTACAGTGCGGGTACGATGTGTGTACCCCGAGGGGTGTAACAGCACCGTGACTCACAACTGTGTGGGGGTTGGCAATCACTAAGCAGTGAAGGAGGACTATAGGTAAAGGAAAGAACGGTATAGTCCGCCACCACAGGGTCTTCAGGTGATAAAAGGAGGAGGTTTTGGAGAACGTATTTTCTGGGGGATATATAATAATAGGGCGAGGGGATACTCTCAAAGAAACGTGAGTGCTGGGTGGTGGGATTTGGGTGAGTAAATGCATCATTACACAAATAGCAAATAGGAACCATCATATAGAAATATTGGGAGTTATGATACCACCACCCAGCCCCCATACCAGAAGGCACCCAAAACGCCATTAAATACTATCACGGCTAAATGTGGGATTTGTAAAGGTGGGTGCCCTCTCATGGGTCAAGTGTCGGCCTCAGAACGTGTGAGGTAATTAAACAGAGGACATTTATAGGGCCTAAAAACAGCACAAAAATCTCAAAAGAGGGATAGAACACTGTAACCGGAGTAACATGTAAATAAACAAGTAAATCAGTCAGTAAGCTGACCATGCAATCAGTGACAGATCTCCAACTAGAAAGTCTGAGGAATACTAAACTTATAGACTAGAAGATTTCCCATAGAGAGAGTGTGGAATATACCTCATACCTCACCGTGCAACCTAACATGCCAGCAAGTGTGATTGGGTAAAGTTACAGATACAGGCCAGTAGATGGCGGTAGTGCACTCTGTATAAGTCTGCAGGTAGGTGTCACATCAGTTGAGTGTCTGTACAGGACATGTAGATGGATGTAGTGTACTGTGTATAAGTCTTCAGGTAGGTATCACATCAGTTCCCAGCAGTGAGTGTCTGTACAGGACATGTAGATGGATGTAGTGTACTGTGTATAAGTCTTCAGGTAGGTATCACATCAGTTCCCAGCAGTGAGTGTCTGTACAGGACATGTAGATGGATGTAGTGTACTGTGTATAAGTCTTCAGGTAGGTATCACATCAGTTCCCAGCAGTGAGTGTCTGTACAGGACATGTAGATGGATGTAGTGTACTGTGTATAAGTCTTCAGGTAGGTGTCACATCAGTTAAGTGTCTGTACAGGACATGTAGATGGATGTAGTGTACTGTGTATAAGTCTTCAGGTAGGTGTCACATCAGTTGTGTGTCTGTACAGGACATGTAGATGGATGTAGTGTACTGTGTATAAGTCTTCAGGTAGGTGTCACATCAGTTGAGTGTCTGTACAGGACATGTAGATGGATGTAGTGTACTGTGTGGCCCCGCCCCCCGTTATTTAAGAACCGTCAGACGAGGAGACGCCGTCACACAGCGGGAGCCTCCCACCATGCCAGCATGGCTGCGGAGTGGCCCGGAGAAGAAATGAAGAAGGAAGAAGAGATGAAGAAGAAGAAGATGAAGAAGAGAAGAGGATGAAGAAGAAGAAGATGAAGAGAAGAGCGGGAGCCTCCCCTCATGCCATGGGTGCGGAGCGGCCCGAGGAGAAGAAGATAGAAGACGCCGCGGAGGAGATGCTGGACGAGAACGCCGGAGGAAGAACCAGAAGAGCCAGAAGAACCAGAAGATGAAGAAGATGAAGGAAGATAGAAGAAGCATTTAAATAAAGGAATTGTCAAAAACTGTCTCTTGTCATTTTTAACTATTTTGACACTTTTTTAGTGAAATGGTAGGGGTAAGTACCCCCTTACCATTTCACACAGGGGGGGGCCGGGATCTGGAGGTCCCCTTGTTAAAGGGGGCTTCCAGATTCCGATAAGCCCCCCGCCCGCAGACCCCCACAACCACCGGCCACGGTTGTGGGGATGAGGCCCTTGTCCTCATCAACATGGGGACAAGGTGTTTTGGGGGGCTACCCCAAAGCACCCTCCCAATGTTGAGGGCATGTGGCCTGGTACGGATATGGATCTTTGGGGGAACCCCACGCCGTTTTTTTTTGGTGCGGGGTTCCCCTTAAAATCCATACCAGACCTGAAGGGTCTGGTATGGAATTTAGGGGGAACCCCACGTCATTTTGTTTTAAAAATTTTGGCCGGGGTTCCCCTTAATATCCATACCAGACCTGAAGGGCCTGGTATGGAATTTAGGGGGACCCCCCACGTCATTTTTTTTTTTTTTAATTTTGGTTCGGGGTTTCCCTGTGGGGAATTCCCATGCCATTTTTATCAATGAACTTTTATGTTTATTGTCGGACCGGCAATTCATTAATAGCCGCGGTAGTTTTAAATGAGTTTTTTCCTTCGAAATGTCATTTTGATGTCAGACTGTTCTAAACACGGGAAACATGCGCCCCTTTACAGGCATACTATAGACACCCCCCAGGTACGAAATTTAAAGGGATATTACACTTTTATTGTTTGACTTTAAGCATTATTAAAATCACTGCTCCTGAAAAAACGGCCGTTTTTAAAACTTTTTTTTGCATTGATACATGTCCCCTGGGGCAGGACCCGGGTCCCCAAACACTTTTTATGACAATAACTTGCATATAAGCCTATAAAATTAGCACTTTTGATTTCTCCCATAGACTTTTAAAGGGTGTTCCGCGGCATTCGAATTTGCCGCGAACACCCCAAATTGTTCGGTGTTCGGCGAACTTGCGAACAGCCAATGTTCGAGTCGAACATGAGTTCGACTCGAACTCGAAGCTCATCCCTAGTCTTCAGGTAGGTGTCACATCAGTTCCCAGCAGTGAGTGTCTGTACAGGACATGTAGATGGATGTAGTGTACTGTGTATAAGTCTTCAGGTAGGTGTCACATCAGTTGAGTGTCTGTACAGGACATGTAGATGGATGTAGAGCACTGTGTATAAGTCCTCAGGTAGGTATCACATCAGTTGAGTGTCTGTACAGGACATGTAGATGGATGTAGTGTACTGTGTATAAGTCTTCAGGTAGGTATCACATCAGTTCTCAGCAGTGAGTGTCTGTACAGGACATGTAGATGGATGTAGTGTACTGTGTATAAGTCTTCAGGTAAGTATCACATCAGTTCTCAGCAGTGAGTGTCTGTACAGGACATGTAGATGGATGTAGTGTACTGTGTATAAGTCTTCAGGTAGGTGTCACATCAGTTCCCAGCAGTGAGTGTCTGTACAGGACATGTAGATGGATGTAGTGTACTGTGTATAAGTCTTCAGGTAGGTATCACATCAGTTCCCAGCAGTGAGTGTCTGTACAGGACATGTAGATGGATGTAGTGTACTGTGTATAAGTCTTCAGGTAGGTATCACATCAGTTCCCAGCAGTGAGTGTCTGTACAGGACATGTAGATGGATGTAGTGTACTGTGTATAAGTCTTCAGGTAGGTATCACATCAGTTCCCAGCAGTGAGTGTCTGTACAGGACATGTAGATGGATGTAGTGTACTGTATATAAGTCTTCAGGTAGGTATCACATCAGTTCCCAGCAGTGAGTGTCTGTACAGGACATGTAGATGGATGTAGTGTACTGTGTATAAGTCCTCAGGTAGGTGTCACATCAGTTGTGTGTCTGTACAGGACATGTAGATGGATGTAGTGTACTGTGTATAAGTCTTCAGGTAGGTGTCACATCAGTTGAGTGTCTGTACAGGACATGTAGATGGATGTAGTGTACTGTGTGGCCCCGCCCCCCGTTATTTAAGAACCGTCAGACGAGGAGACGCCGTCACACAGCGGGAGCCTCCCTCCATGCCAGCATGGCTGCGGAGTGGCCCGGAGAAGAAATGAAGAAGGAAGAAGAGATGAAGAAGAAGAAGATGAAGAAGAGAAGAGGATGAAGAAGAAGAAGATGAAGAGAAGAGCGGGAGCCTCCCCTCATGCCATGGGTGCGGAGCGGCCCGAGGAGAAGAAGATAGAAGACACCGCGGAGGAGATGCTGGACGAGAACGCCGGAGGAAGAACCAGAAGAGCCAGAAGAACCAGAAGATGAAGAAGATGAAGGAAGATAGAAGAAGCATTTAAATAAAGGAATTGTCAAAAACTGTCTCTTGTCATTTTTAACTATTTTGACACTTTTTTAGTAAAATGGTAGGGGTAAGTACCCCCTTACCATTTCAAACAGGGGGGGGCCGGGATCTGGAGGTCCCCTTGTTAAAGGGGGCTTCCAGATTCCGATAAGCCCCCCGCCCGCAGACCCCCACAACCACCGGCCACGGTTGTGGGGATGAGGCCCTTGTCCTCATCAACATGGGGACAAGGTGTTTTGGGGGGCTACCCCAAAGCACCCTCCCAATGTTGAGGGCATGTGGCCGGGTACGGTTCAGGGGGGGGGGCCGCACTCTCGTCCCCCCCTCTTTTCCTGTGGCCTGCCAGGTTATGTGCTCGGATAAGGGTCTGGTATGGATTTTTGAGGGAACCCCACGCCGTTTTTTTTTTTTTTTTTTGGTGCGGGGTTCCCCTTAAAATCCATACCAGACCTGAAGGGTCTGGTATGGAATTTAGGGGGAACCCCACGTCATTTTTTTAAAAAATTTTGGCCGGGGTTCCCCTTAATATCCATACCAGACCTGAAGGGCCTGGTATGGAATTTAGGGGGACCCCCCCACATCATTTTTTTTTTTTTAAATTTTGGTTCGGGGTTCCCCTGTGGGGAATTCCCATGCCGTTTTTATCAATGAACTTTTATGTGTATTGTCGGACCGGCAATTCATTAATAGCCGCGGTAGTTTTAAATGAGTTTTTTCCTTCGAAATGTCATTTTGATGTCAGACTGTTCTAAACACGGGAAACATGCGCCCCTTTACAGGCATACTATAGACACCCCCCAGGTACGAAATTTAAAGGGATATTACACTTTTATTGTTTGACTTTAAGCATTATTAAAATCACTGCTCCTGAAAAAACGGCCGTTTTTAAAACTTTTTTTTGCATTGATACATGTCCCCTGGGGCAGGACCCGGGTCCCCAAACACTTTTTATGACAATAACTTGCATATAAGCCTTTAAAATTAGCACTTTTGATTTCTCCCATAGACTTTTAAAGGGTGTTCCGCGGCATTCGAATTTGCCGCGAACACCCCAAATTGTTCGGTGTTCGGCGAACTTGCGAACAGCCAATGTTTGAGTCGAACATGAGTTCGACTCGAACTCGAAGCTCATCCCTAGTCTTCAGGTAGGTGTCACATCAGTTCCCAGCAGTGAGTGTCTGTACAGGACATGTAGATGGATGTAGTGTACTGTGTATAAGTCTTCAGGTAGGTGTCACATCAGTTGAGTGTCTGTACAGGACATGTAGATGGATGTAGTGTACTGTGTATAAGTCTTCAGGTAGGTATCACATCAGTTCTCAGCAGTGAGTGTCTGTACAGGACATGTAGATGGATGTAGTGTACTGTGTATAAGTCTTCAGGTAGGTGTCACATTAGTTGAGTGTCTGTACAGGACATGAAGATGGATGTAGTGTACTGTGTATAAGTCTTCAGGTAGGTATCACATCAGTTCCCAGCAGTGCGTGTCTGTACAGGACATGTAGATGGATGTAGTGTACTGTGTATAAGTCTTCAGGTAAGTATCACATCAGTTCTCAGCAGTGAGTGTCTGTACAGGACATGTAGATGGATGTAGTGTACTGTGTATAAGTCTTCAGGTAGGTGTCACATCAGTTCCCAGCAGTGAGTCTCTGTACAGGACATGTAGATGGATGTAGTGTACTGTGTATAAGTCTTCAGGTAGGTATCACATCAGTTCCCAGCAGTGAGTGTCTGTACAGGACATGTAGATGGATGTAGTGTACTGTGTATAAGTCCTCAGGTAGGTGTCACATCAGTTGAGTGTCTGTACAGGACATGTAGATGGATGTAGTGTACTGTGTATAAGTCTTCAGGTAGGTGTCACATCAGTTGAGTGTCTGTACAGGACATGTAGATGGATGTAGTGTACTGTGTATAAGTCTTCAGGTAGGTGTCACATTAGTTGAGTGTCTGTATAGGACATGAAGATGGATGTAGTGTACTGTGTATAAGTCTTCAGGTAGGTATCACATCAGTTCCCAGCAGTGCGTGTCTGTACAGGACATGTAGATGGATGTAGTGTACTGTGTATAAGTCTTCAGGTAGGTATCACATCAGTTCCCAGCAGTGCGTGTCTGTACAGGACATGTAGATGGATGTAGTGTACTGTGTATAAGTCTTCAGGTAGGTGTCACATCAGTTCCCAGCAGTGAGTGTCTGTACAGGACATGTAGATGGATGTAGTGTACTGTGTATAAGTCTTTAGGTAGGTGTCACATCAGTTCCCAGCAGTGAGTGTCTGTACAGGACATGTAGATGGATGTAGTGTACTGTGTATAAGTCTTCAGGTAGGTGTCACATCAGTTGAGTGTCTGTACAGGACATGTAGATGGATGTAGTGTACTGTGTATAAGTCTTTAGGTAGGTGTCACATCAGTTCTCAGCAGTGAGTGTCTGTACAGGACATGTAGATGGATGTAGTGTACTGTGTATAAGTCTTCAGGTAGGTGTCACATCAGTTCTCAGCAGTGAGTGTCTGTACAGGACATGTAGATGGATGTAGTGTACTGTGTATAAGTCTTCAGGTAGGTGTCACATCAGTTCCCAGCAGTGCGTGTCTGTACAGGACATGTAGATGGATGTAGTGTACTGTGTATAAGTCTTCAGGTAGGTGTCACATCAGTTCTCAGCAGTGAGTGTCTGTACAGGACATGTAGATGGATGTAGTGTACTGTATATAAGTCTTCATGTAGGTATCACATCAGTTGAGTGTCTGTACAGGACATGTAGATGGATGTAGTGTACTGTGTATAAGTCTTCAGGTAGGTGTCACATCAGTTCCCAGCAGTGAGTGTCTGTACAGGACATGTAGATGGATGTAGTGTACTGTGTATAAGTCTTCGGGTAGGTGTCACATCAGTTGAGTGTCTGTACAGGACATGTAGATGGATGTAGTGTACTGTATATAAGTTTTCAGGTAGGTGTCACATCAGTTGAGTGTCTGTACAGGACATGTAGATGGATGTAGTGTACTGTATATAAGTCTTCAGGTAGGTGTCACATCAGTTGAGTGTCTGTACAGGACATGTAGATGGATGTAGTGTACTGTGTATAAGTCTTCAGGTAGGTGTCACATCAGTTGAGTGTCTGTACAGGACATGTAGATGGATGTAGTGTACTGTATATAAGTCTTCAGGTAGGTGTCACATTAGTTGAGTGTCTGTACAGGACATGTAGATGGATGTAGTGTACTGTGTATAAGTCTTCAGGTAGGTGTCACATCAGTTGAGTGTCTGTACAGGACATGTAGATGGATGTAGTGTACTGTGTATAAGTCTTCAGGTAGGTGTCACATTAGTTGAGTGTCTGTACAGGACATGAAGATGGATGTAGTGTACTGTGTATAAGACTTCAGGTAGGTATCACATCAGTTCCCAGCAGTGCGTGTCTGTACAGGACATGTAGATGGATGTAGTGTACTGTGTATAAGTCTTCAGGTAGGTATCACATCAGTTCCCAGCAGTGCGTGTCTGTACAGGACATGTAGATGGATGTAGTGTACTGTGTATAAGTCTTCAGGTAGGTGTCACATCAGTTCCCAGCAGTGAGTGTCTGTACAGGACATGTAGATGGATGTAGTGTACTGTGTATAAGTCTTCAGGTAGGTGTCACATCAGTTGAGTGTCTGTACAGGACATGTAGATGGATGTAGTGCACTGTGTATAAGTCTTCAGGTAGGTGTCACATCAGTTCTCAGCAGTGAGTGTCTGTACAGGACGTGTAGATGGATGTAGTGTACTGTGTATAAGTCTTCAGGTAGGTGTCACATCAGTTCTCAGCAGTGAGTGTCTGTACAGGACATGTAGATGGATGTAGTGTACTGTGTATAAGTCTTCAGGTAGGTGTCACATCAGTTGAGTGTCTGTACAGGACATGTAGATGGATGTAGTGTACTGTGTATAAGTCTTCGGGTAGGTGTCACATCAGTTGAGTGTCTGTACAGGACATGTAGATGGATGTAGTGTACTGTATATAAGTCTTCATGTAGGTATCACATCAGTTGAGTGTCTGTACAGGACATGTAGATGGATGTAGTGTACTGTATATAAGTCTTCATGTAGGTATCACATCAGTTGAGTGTCTGTACAGGACATGTAGATGGATGTAGTGTACTGTGTATAAGTCTTCAGGTAGGTGTCACATCAGTTCCCAGCAGTGAGTGTCTGTACAGGACATGTAGATGGATGTAGTGTACTGTGTATAAGTCTTCGGGTAGGTGTCACATCAGTTGAGTGTCTGTACAGGACATGTAGATGGATGTAGTGTACTGTATATAAGTTTTCAGGTAGGTGTCACATCAGTTGAGTGTCTGTACAGGACATGTAGATGGATGTAGTGTACTGTATATAAGTCTTCAGGTAGGTGTCACATCAGTTGAGTGTCTGTACAGGACATGTAGATGAATGTAGTGTACTGTGTATAAGTCTTCAGGTAGGTGTCACATCAGTTGAGTGTCTGTACAGGACATGTAGATGGATGTAGTGTACTGTGTATAAGTCTTCAGGTAGGTGTCACATTAGTTGAGTGTCTGTACAGGACATGTAGATGGATGTAGTGTACTGTGTATAAGTCTTCAGGTAGGTGTCACATCAGTTGAGTGTCTGTACAGGACATGTAGATGGATGTAGTGTACTGTGTATAAGTCTTCAGGTAGGTGTCACATCAGTTGAGTGTCTGTACAGGACATGTAGATGGATGTAGTGTACTGTATATAAGTCCTCAGGTAGGTGTCACATCAGTTGAGTGTCTGTACAGGACATGTAGATGGATGTAGTGTACTGTGTATAAGTCTTCAGGTAGGTGTCACATCAGTTGAGTGTCTGTACAGGACATGTAGATGGATGTAGTGTACTGTGTATAAGTCTTCAGGTAGGTGTCATATCAGTTGAGTGTCTGTACAGGACATGTAGATGGATGTAGTGTACTGTGTATAAGTCTTCAGGTAGGTGTCACATCAGTTGAGTGTCAGTACAGGACATGTAGATGGATGTAGTTTACTGTATATAAGTCTTCAGGTAGGTGTCACATCAGTTGAGTGTCTGTACAGGACATGTAGATGGATGTGTAGTGTACTGTATATAAGTCTTCAGGTAGGTGTCACATCAGTTGAGTGTCTGTACAGGACATGTAGATGGATGTAGTGTACTGTGTATAAGTCTTCAGGTAGGTGTCACATTAGTTGAGTGTCTGTACAGGACATGTAGATGGATGTAGTGTACTGTGTATAAGTCCTCAGGTAGGTGTCACATCAGTTGAGTGTCTGTACAGGACATGTAGATGGATGTAGTGTACTGTATATAAGTCTTCAGGTAGGTGTCACATCAGTTGAGTGTCTGTACAGGACATGTAGATGGATGTAGTGTACTGTGTATAAGTCTTCAGGTAGGTGTCACATCAGTTGAGTGTCTGTACAGGGCATGTAGATGGATGTAGTGTACTGTATATAAGTCTTCAGGTAGGTGTCACATCGGTTGAGTGTCTGTACAGGACATGTAGATGGATGTAGTGTACTGTATATAAGTCCTCAGGTAGGTGTCACATTAGTTGAGTGTCTGTACAGGACATGTAGATGGAGGGGGAAGCCCCTGTAGGCTCCTCAGTCAGTACACGAGTGGTTGCCGCCAGCGATGGAGTAGAAGAGGAGACCATGTGAGACGCGGCTTTGGAAGTCAGCATTGAGTGTGATGATCTGAGGCGTTGTCCAGGTAACAGTCGCAGTGTACGTCGGATATTCTTGAGGCTTTTCCTTGGTGTCAGGGAGATTGTGGGCGGAAGTGACACTGTACAGGACTGCTGCCAGGTCAGGGGCGGGTACAAACCGCAGGGTGTTGTGGGTCATGTAGTTTTAGAACACTCCACTAGACATATGGGCGGTGTTCATTCCATAGGCAAGTGCTGCTGATTTCTAGCTAAACTTGCAATGTTCATGACAGGGACACAATCTGAACCCAGTAAAGATGCAAAACATCTATTGTGCTGAATATCTCTTGAAGAAAGTCAGTCACATAAACAATGAATGAAAGGTTAACAGTGTGAGAGAACTGATTAAAGCTGAACAGGGCAAACTGAGATTGCATGGTAGCGTGTATCTGAGGCCGGCTAGCGGTTTCGGCGAGCTCTCCTGAGCCTCGGTGAGTTTGTGGGGCTGCCCTCCTGGTAGTGAATGTGGGTACTGGTAAGGTGCCTGGGGGCGGATGGGGACCTTCTCCTACGGTACCTGGTATCTTGCGCCTCCATGGGTTCTTCCTGAGGTGATTCTTTGCTTGTCACTGAGTGACGAAACTCCGCATACCAGATAGGGACATCTACCAGGGGTATGCCCAGGGTTCCGCAGAAGTGTGGGAAATCCTCTGGTACTCTCAGGAGAGCCGTGTGGCCCTGGGTGGAGGCAGAAAGGCAAAACGGGAATTTCCATTTATATTGAATACCTTTCGTGCGAAGGGCGTTCAGCAGAGGCCTCAGATCACGGCGGTGCTGTAAGGTGATTCCTGAGAGGTCCTGATAGATTTGAATTGCTCTCCCATCATGGAGAATTTGAGGTCTGCTTCTTGCTTGTCTGATAATTTCTTCCTTCAGTTTGAAGTCTATTATACAGCAAATGATGTCCCTCGGGGGATCCGTCTCCCTTCCCTTGGGACGTAAGGCCCGGTGGATCCTTTCCATATCAATGGGTGTATGAGGTGGTCTATTAAGCAGACCATTGAAGATTCCAGTCACAGTGGGGGCTATTTGTTCTCCCTCGATGGCCTCTGGCAGTCCTCTGACTCTGAGATTATGGCACCGACCTCTGTTGTCGAGGTTTTCCAGATGGCGTTGCATATCTCTCATTTGTAATGTGTGGGAGTCAATGCGATTCGCAGCTTTGCGGATAGTCACATCATGGCGTTCAGTCACTCTTTCAACTGTGAGAACTCTGTCACTGAGCGCACGGATATCGAGCCTGAGCTCTGAAATGGCGGCAGATAAGGTGTCTTTGATATCCTCTGTGATGGTCCGCAGGTCCTGCATGTTTAAGTGCAGCTGTGGTGAGAGTTCAATGACATTTCTATCCCTGTGAGGGTTTGGAGATCCTGTGTGTGGTGGTTCTGTCAGGGCTGCCTCAGAAGCCTGAGAGTGTGAGTGTCTGTGGCGGGAAGGCCCCGTGTTCCCTCTGCTGGTATGAAGCATTTCAGGAATATTATAACCCTCGTCCCCTAATTGTTCGCGGGGGGAGCGGGAGCGGGAAGCAGAAGAGTTCCGTGATGCAGTCCCCATGATTTGGAGGTATTTAGGGGCAATTTTACCTCAGATTCCAGTCAGCTTTTCCCTGTGGTGGCAGGAGCTCAGGGATTAGGCTTCCATCTTCCTGCTAGGTCAGGCCACGCCCCCCCTAACTTGTAGCTTTAGCTGAACACTGTGCAGAGGTCGCACTACACTAACTTGTAGTTTTAGCCGAACACTGTGAGCAGCACACACTACACTAACTTGTAGCTTTAGCTGAACACTGTGAGCAGGATGCACTACACTAACTTGTAGCTTTAGCTGAACACTGTGAGCAGGATGCACTACACTAACTTGTAGATTTAGCTGAACACTGTGCAGAGGTCTCACTACACTAACTTGTAGCTTTAGCTGAACACTGTGCAGAGGTCTCACTACACTAACTTGTAGTGTTAGCTGAACACTGTGAGCAGGACGCACTACACTAACTTGTAGCGTTAGCTGAACACTGTGCAGAGGTCGCACTACACTAAC
This sequence comes from Lithobates clamitans, assembly GCA_037952925.1. Classification (NCBI taxonomy): domain Eukaryota; kingdom Metazoa; phylum Chordata; class Amphibia; order Anura; family Ranidae; genus Lithobates; species Lithobates clamitans. Next base: position 209,996 of record JBBGZY010002514.1, on the reverse strand, counting down.
TTGTAGTGTTAGCTGAACACTGTGAGCAGGACGCACTACACTAACTTGTAGCTTTAGCTGAACACTGTGCAGAGGTCGCACTACACTAACTTGTAGCTTTAGCTGAACACTGTGCAGAGGTCGCACTACACTAACTTGTAGTTTCAGCTGAACACTGTGCAGAGGTCGCACTACACTAACTTGTAGTTTTAGCTGAACACTGTGAGCAGGACGCACTACACTAACTTGTAGCTTTAGCTGAACACTGTGCAGAAGTCTCACTACACTAACTTGTAGTTTTAGCTGAACACTATGAGGAGGACGCACTACACTAACTTGTAGCTTTAGCTGAACACTGTGCAGAGGTCGTATTACACTAACTTGTAGTTTTAGCTGAACACTGCAGAGGTCGCACTACACTAACTTGTAGTTTTAGCTGAATACTGTGCAGAGGTCTCACTACACTAACTTGTAGCTTTAGCTGAACACTGTGCAGAGGTCGCATTACACTAACTTGTAGTTTTAGCTGAACACTGTGAGTACGACGCACTACACTAACTTGTAGCTTTAGCTGAACACTGTGCAGAGATCACACTACACAAACTTGTAGTTTTAGCTGAACACTGTGAGGAGGACGCACTACACTAACTTGTAGCTTTAGCTGAACACTGTGAGGAGGACGCACTACACTAACTTGTAGCTTTAGCTGAACACTGTGCAGAGGTCTCACTACACTAACTTGTAGTTTTAGCTGAACACTGTGAGCAGAACGCACTACACTAACTTGTAGCTTTAGCTGAACACTGTGCAGAGGTCTCACTACACTAACTTGTAGTGTTAGCTGAACACTGTGAGCAGGAAGCACTACACTAACTTGTAGCTTTAGCTGAACACTGTGCAGAGGTCTCACTACACTAACTTGTAGTTTCAGCTGAACACTGTGCAGAGGTCGCACTACACTAACTTGTAGTTTTAGCTGAACACTGTGAGCAGGACACACTACACTAACTTGTAGCTTTAGCTGAACACTGTGCAGAGGTCTCACTACACTAACTTGTAGCTTTAGCTGAACACTGTGCAGAGGTCGCACTAAACTAACTTGTAGTTTTAGCTGAACACTGTGAGGAGGATGCACTACACTAACTTGTAGCTTTAGCTGAACACTGTGCAGAGGTCGCACTACACTAACTTGTAGTTTTAGCTGAACACTGTGAGGAGGACGCACTACACTAACTTGTAGCTTTAGCTGAACACTGTGCAGAGGTCTCACTACACTAACTTGTAGTTTTAGCTGAACACTGTGAGCAGGATGCACTACACTAACTTGTAGCTTTAGCTGAACACTGTGCAGAGGTCTCACTACACTAACTTGTAGTTTTAGCTGAACACTGTGAGCAGAACGCACTACACTAACTTGTAGCTTTAGCTGAACACTGTGCAGAGGTCGCACTACACTAACTTGTAGTTTTAGCTGAACACCGTGAGCAGGACACACTACACTAACTTGTAGTTTCAGCTGAACACTGTGCAGAGGTCGCACTACACTAACTTGTAGTTTTAGCTGAACACTGTGCAGAGGTCGCACTACACTAACTTGTAGCTTTAGCTGAACACTGTGAGGAGGACACACTACACTAACTTGTAGCTTTAACTGAACACTGTGAGGAGGACGCACTTCACTAACTGTAAATAGTCTAGCTGCCTGACTGTGGTACTTATAGGATCAAAAGAACACCAGCAATTTTCTTCAGGTAGCTGTAAATACTGTAACAAGACAAGCCTGCCTGTCAGTAAGAAGATAACAGGAACGGATCTAGCTAAACTGAATACAGTGTATATATATATATATATATATATATATATGCAACACCTGGGATGCATATACTGTATATACACAATACACTGTAAGTGCAGCTAACTCACTGACTGTTCTGCCTAATCTATCTAACTCAAATGAAATGACACTGTCTCTCTCTCTCTCTCTATCTCTCAGCACGCCGGAACACACTACACAGGGCTGCCGTGCAGGCGGCCTTATATAGTGTGGGGCGTGTTCTAAACCTCCTAAGCCATAATTGGCCAAAACCACCCTGGCTTTGGCCAATTACAGCTCTCTCTACCGACGGCGCTGTGATTGGCCAAGCATGCGGGTCATAGTGCATGCTTGGCCAATCATAAGCCAGCAATGCACTGCGACGCCGCAGTGAATTATGGGCCGTGACGCGCCACACGAATTTGGCACGAGCGGCCCATATCATTCGCAATTCGGCAAACGATCGAACAGCCGATGTTTGAGTCGAACATGGGTTCGACTCGAACACGAAGCTCATCCCTATTCCTGAGTAACACAGACATAGCCGCCGTTCTCACAACCTTCGCACCACAGACAGTCTTCCCTGGAGAGCCCATGCTTTGTTTATTTATAATAGTGATGACAATAGAGCTTAGTGGCTTCACAATCGGCCGATTAAGCCCAGGCATTCCTTCATACAGGAGGATTTATACAAATCTCAGCCAATGAACAATGACTAGGGGAGTGTACGTATGATTTCCCACCCTCTGCACCTATAAGCCATGCTCTTCAGTTAGACAAAGAAAGCCACATGTTTGGCCTAAGAAATCATGAACGCTGTCCCTGACCAAACGCACGCATACACTCCCGTTTTTACCATTGGTGTGAATCCTTATTCTGCATTGTTCAGAGAACAACACATCCCCGGATTATTCTACCATTCCTGTAGATGGGAGACTATGAGAAGGGACATGTCATAGTCCCTCTATGTGCCGATCAGACACACAGAAAGACATGAGCGTACATCCTTCCACAAAAGGGCAGATAGGTATCAAACCGATAATGTCTTTGCAGAGTGAACACATTCCCCCCAGATGAACATCTGCGCGTTACACAGGGGCCCTTCGCTGGTGGACATATCCCCATTCTGCAAACACTTCTCCATACCTTAAGGAAGTTTTTCACTACCAACGGGTCTCAACAGGTGTCAGTCTGCCCCAGCCCGCTCTTTAGAGCGGGCCGCAGCAGAACTAACAATGGGAGACACTGTGACAATATATATTGAATAAAATAATAAATGGTTACAGCGCTGATAGTCATGCAATACCGTGCTAAGTGCTGAAAAATATTATACATGTAACTACTAATTATGGAGTCCTTTGATGACGCCCTGGGGGAGGGGCGAAACGCGTAGACGTCACATCCGGCCTTCAAACAACCAAGTGACGCTTTTTAACTTCCTGGCTTCGTGGAGCGCACGCTACCAAGCGGCGATCGTGGAAGCATCTGATATGCCTGTTATGCCTGACTGTCACCAGGGAAAGCGTGAGTAGCGGTTTGTAGTGCGATTGGCTCTCACATCCCGCAGTACTTCACCATATATATATTTTCTCTCCTTTTATTTTTGGGTGATCGTTTGCAAGATATATGGCTCTATAAATTGAAGTATCAGTCTAAGTATCCACCTATCCAGATAGAAGCACCTGATGTTGGATCAGAGTATGGATTGACTTGTTCACATAGGAACCGTTGGGATACCATTGAGTTGGTTGTCTGAGTTCCATGCCCAGCTGGGGCTAGTTGGTTCGGGACTATATTATTATTAATATTTTTTGCACTGGTATATTGTGATTAGAGTTCACCAATATTATATATTTTTTATTTTATTATATCTGATTTGATAACCATTCACCAACACATTTTTCAAGTTGTGTCTAATCAGGTGACACTGATTGATATATCACTCACATTGTGAAAATTAGTAGTTACATGTATAATATTTTTCAGCACTTAGCACGGTATTGCATGACTATCAGCGCTGTAACCATTTATTATTTTATTTAAAGTTTACACTTTGCTACAGCAGCGATAGCATTTAGCACAACCAATTTTTGTCGCGAGCGCTGTTCCTTCTATTTTATTATTTTTTAATATATATTGAATACAACTTAATAAAATTTCCACAACAGCTGGGGAAGCCTGCTGACAGTTGATTAGTCATCGGTTGCTAAGGACACTTCCTGGCCCGCTCCTTAACAACCGATCCAAATCCAAATTGTTCCAAAAATGTGTAATTAATTAGAAAACTAATAAAGGAAACTAATTTCAGCTAATTTGATTTAATTTCATTGTATTTACATTCGGACCAAAATCAATTCCACCTGTCTAGTATAGGATGGTCTAGCATTAGGGTTAGGACACTCACTTCGTTCATGGTCTAGGATTATGGTTAGGACACTCACTTCCTTCATGGTCTAGGATTAGGGTTAGGACACTCACTTCCTTCATGGTCTAGGATTAGGGTTAGAACATTCACTTCTTCCATGGTCTAGGGTTAGGGTTAGGACATTCACTTCCTCCATGGTCTAGGGTTAGGGTTAGGACACTCACTTCCTTCATGGTCTAGGATTAGGGTTAGAACATTCACTTCTTCCATGGTCTAGGATTATGGTTAGGACACTCACTTCCTCTATGGTCAAAGGTTAGGGTTAGGACATTCACTTCTTCCATGGTCTAGGGTTAGGGTTAGGACATTCACTTCTTCCATGGTCTAGGATTATGGTTAGGACACTCACTTCCTCCATGGTCTAGGGTTAGGTTTAGGACACTCACTTCCTCTATGGTCAAAGGTTAGGGTTAGAACTTTCATATCCTCCATGGTCTAGGGTTAGGGATAGGACACTCACTTCCCCCATAATCTAGGGTTAGTGTTAGGACACTCACTTCCTTCCTGGTCTAGAGTTAGGGTTAAGACACCCACTTCCTTCATGGTCAAGGGTTAGGGTTAGGACACCCACTTCCTCCATGGTCAAAGGTTAGGGTTAGGGCACCCACTTCCCCCCGTGGTCTAGGGTTAGGGTTAAGATACTCACTTCCTCCATGGTCTAGGGTGAGGGTTAGAACACTCACTTCCTCTGGGGTTAGGGATGAGATACTCACTTCCTCTATGGTCTAGGTTTAGGACACCCACTTCCTCCATGGTCTAGGGTTAGGGTTAGGACATTTACTTCCTCCATGGTGAAAGGTTCTAGTTAGGACACTCGCTTCCTCCATGGTCTAGGTTTAGGGTTAGGACACTTACTTCATCCATGGTCAAAATGTTAGGGTTAGGACACTTACTTCATCCATGGGTTAGGGTTAGGACACTCACTTCCTCTATGGTCTAGAGTTAGGGTTAGGACAACCACTTCCTTCATGGTCCAGGGTTAGGGTTAGGACACCCACTTCCTCCATGGGCTAGGGTTAGGGTAAGGACACCCACTTCCTTCATGGACCCTCACTTCTAGGGTTAGGGTTAGGACACTCGCTTCTTTTAGTGGAATACCTTTTTTATAAGTGATTACATTCCCTCAGTTCTCAGCTGCATAAGAGCTGGGGGGAGGATAACAGCACTACACTGACCCTCCCAGGAATGGCTGTGCAGGAGTAGCATGTCAGGACAAGTCTGATCATTTGAGGAGAGCAGGCTGAATTCCCAACACAGGTAGAGAACTGACCAAGCTGTGCTCTTCTGCCTAGTATGGTCAGTTTGCAATAGGAAAGCAGAGGGATTGGCAGGAACGCTGGGGATTTCACACAAAGGAAGCAATAGAAAGAGAACAGGAGACTTCTTCATACCAGTACATGGGGCAGCAGCCACATTTCAGCAGGCATACATCACTCTTACCCTATGAAATGTTGAGTTTACATACTCTTTAAGTTTTGAATGAGTTAAAATAATAGAATGGCCACCAAGAGTCGTGCAGTTCGATTTATTTTTTATCAATGGTAACACTGTGACAAATCAGACACAAAAGAAATGACAGACCCCCTTCATAACTGAATGGACTACAAATCATGTAAATAAGGAGTGTACTTTAATTTTTCACAGCAATGAACATATACAGCAAGTTACAACATGGCTATAGTGTGCTGAGCATGTAGCTGGTGCTCAATGACATCTGATATCCTGCAGATGAAGTGGAATGGGCCCCAAGCAATAACGTCTGATATCCTGCAGATGGAGTGGAATGGGCATCACCAAGCAATGATGTCTGATATCCTGCAGATGGAGTGGAATGGGCATCACCAAGCAATGATGGTCTGATATCCTGCAGATGGACTGGAATGGGCCCCAAGCAATAACGTCTGATATCCTGCAGATGGAGTGGAATGGGCCCCACCAAGCAATGACGTCTGATATCCTGCAGATGAAGTGGAATGGGCCCCAAGCAATAACGTCTGATATCCTGCAGATGGAGTGGAATGGGCCCCACCAAGCAATGACGTCTGATATCCTGCAGATGAAGTGGAATGGGCCCCAAGCAATAACGTCTGATATCCTGCAGATGGAGTGGAATGGGCCCCAAGCAATAACGTCTGATATCCTGCAGATGGAGTGGAATGGGCATCACCAAGCAATGATGGTCTGATATCCTGCAGATGGAGTGGAATGGGCATCACCAAGCAATGATGGTCTGATATCCTGCAGATGGAGTGGAATGGGCCCCACCAAGCAATAACGTCTGATATCCTGCAGATGGAGTGGAATGGGCCCCACCAAGCAATGATGGTCTGATATCCTGCAGATGGAGTGGAATGGGCATCACCAAGCAATGACGTCTGATATCCTGCAGATGGAGTGGAATGGGCCCCACCAAGCAATGACGTCTGATATCCTGCAGATGGAGTGGAATGGGCATCACCAAGCAATGATGGTCTGATATCCTGCAGATGGATTTGAATGGGCCCCACCAAGCAATGACGTCTGATATCCTGCAGATGGAGTGGAATGGGCATCACCAAGCAATGATGGTCTGATATCCTGCAGATGGATTTGAATGGGCCCCACCAAGCAATGACGTCTGATATCCTGCAGATGGAGTGGAATGAGCATCACCAAGCAATGATGGTCTGATATCCTGCAGATGGAGTGGAATGAGCATCACCAAGCAATGATGGTCTGATATCCTGCAGATGGAGTGGAATGGGCATCACCAAGCAATGATGGTCTGATATCCTGCAGATGGAGTGGAATGGGCATCACCAAGCAATGATGTCTGATATCCTGCAGATGGAATGGAATGGGCCCCACCAAACAATGATGGTCTGATATCCTGCAGATGAAGTGGAATGGGCATCACCAAGCAATGATGTCTGATATCCTGCAGATGGAGTTGAATGGGCCCCACCAAGCAATGATGGTCTGATATCCTGCAGATGGAGTGGAATGGGCATCACCAAGCAATGATGTCTGATATCCTGCAGATGGAGTGGAATGGGCATCACCAAGCAATGATGGTCTGATATCCTGCAGATGGACTGGAATGGGCCCCACCAAGCAATGACGTCTGATATCCTGCAGATGGAGTGGAATGGGCCCCACCAAGCAATGATGGTCTGATATCCTGCAGATGGACTGGAATGGGCCCCACCAAGCAATGATGGTCTGATATCCTGCAGATGGAGTGGAATGGGCCCCACCAAGCAATGATGGTCTGATATCCTGCAGATGGACTGGAATGGGTCCCACCAAGCAATGATGGTCTGATATCCTGCAGATGGAGTGGAATGGGTCCCACCAAACAATGACGTCTGATATCCTGCAGATGGAGTGGAATGGGTCCCACCAAACAATGACGTCTGATATCCTGCAGATGGAGTGGAATGGGTCCCACCAAACAATGACGTCTGATATCCTGCAGATGGAGTGGAATGGGCATCACCAAGCAATGATGGTCTGATATCCTGCAGATGGAGTGGAATGAGCATCACCAAGCAATGATGGTCTGATATCCTGCAGATGGAGTGGAATGGGCATCACCAAGCAATGATGTCTGATATCCTGCAGATGGAGTGGAATGGGCCCCACCAAGCAATGATGGTCTGATATCCTGCAGATGGACTGGAATGGGCCCCACCAAGCAATGATGGTCTGATATCCTGCAGATGGAGTGGAATGGGCCCCACCAAGCAATGATGGTCTGATATCCTGCAGATGGACTGGAATGGGTCCCACCAAGCAATGATGGTCTGATATCCTGCAGATGGAGTGGAATGGGTCCCACCAAACAATGACGTCTCATATCCTGCAGATGGAGTGGAATGGGTCCCACCAAACAATGACGTCTGATATCCTGCAGATGGAGTGGAATGGGCATCACCAAGCAATGATGGTCTGATATCCTGCAGATGGAGTGGAATGAGCATCACCAAGCAATGATGGTCTGATATCCTGCAGATGGAGTGGAATGGGCCCCACCAAGCAATGATGTCTGATATCCTGCAGATGGAGTGGAATGGGTCCCACCAAACAATGATGTCTGATATCCTGCAGATGGAGTGGAATGGGCATCACCAAGCAATGATGGTCTGATATCCTGCAGATGGAGTGGAATGGGCCCCACCAAGCAATGATGGTCTGATATCCTGCAGATGGAGTGGAATGAGCATCACCAAGCAATGATGGTCTGATATCCTGCAGATGGAGTGGAATGGGCCCCACCAAGCAATGATGGTCTGATATCCTGCAGATAAAGTCCAATGGGTCCCAGCAAGAAACGATGAACAGTAGAAGGTAATTTATGGCTATACTGTGCAGAAAAGCTCTAATATGAAGTGTTTTACTATGAAGTGTTGCCTATTGTAGACAATAATGATGATGAACATATCATTGTTTTTACTGGCAGTCCCTGTCTGTACTAGAATTCCCCTCCACCTTCCCCAATGTCTTATATGTCTCCTCAGCATATCACTAGCTGGATCCTCAGACTACAAATTGCCCGGTGACTATAAAATAGCTGGATGGGGGTAATATATCAGCTGATCAGAAGCGTCCAATAGGATGCCTGTTACCACAATCATGGTGTCCGGGGTCCGTGTTAAACATGTTTCTCCCCACATTGGATTTCATGTCCATGGCTGCTGATTGGCTTCTGCAGTGGCTTTATGTGGAAAATTTACCTACAAACAGAGAGTGTTTGGTCCCCGGAATAAATAAGCGATATTTGGGAGAATTCCACTTTTACCCGAACACAAAGAGCAGCATAATGATGGACATAGTATGGAAGAAGAGTCATCATAAATCACTGTTCACATGTGCACCACCATTATGTCCAATCTTCTACCGCGCTATTTCACCGGGAAGGAGGAATACTGATAACCAAATGTCATCGCCCTGTGGATAAGATCTCGATTTTTAAAACATGGGAAAAATGGCGTGGCGCAGTCATCTGGACCGTGGCCGGTCTCACTGTTGTCAGGATATGAACTTGGAGATGCATCATATCTGGCGACCCACGCATCAAAGATTCTGCAGAATAAAAATGATCAATATTATTATAAAGTCTAAATGACCATCAAAACCACATCACAGTCATTATAATAATTCTCAGACACACCACCCCCGCTCCTACAGACCTCCATTGTAAAATCTTGGATGAAACCACAAAAAAAATATTTGTAATTTTAAAGGGTCACTAAACCCACAACAGTAAAATCAGTGTGAATATGCAGCAAAGCATGATTGTTATACTTACCATGGAACCTAAGGAGTTAATCCTTTGTATTGTGTAAAAAGCCTGTTTGATCCTGTATGCACAGATCATCCCCTCCCTACACTGAGACCAGATATAGCATTGCAGGGTCCTGGGGAGAGCAGATATAGTGAGTGCAGGGTCCTGGGGAGAGCAGATATAGTGACTGCAGAGTCCTGGGGAGATCAGGTATAGTGAGTGCAGAGTCCTGGGAAGACCAGATATAGTGAATGCAGTGTCCTGGGGAGAGCAGATATAGTGACTGCAGGCTCCTGGGGAGATCAGATATAGTGACTGCAGGCTCCTGGGGAAATCAGATATAGTGACTGCAGGCTCCTGGGGAGATCAGATATAGTGACTGCAGGCTCCTGGGGAGATCAGATATAGTGACTGCAGAGTCCTGGGGAGATCATATATAGTGACTGCAGGCTCCTGGGGAGATCAGATATAGTGACTGCAGGCTCCTGGGGAGATCAGATATAGTGACTCCAGGGTCCTGGGGAGATCAGATATAGTGACTGCAGGGTCCTGGGGAGATCAGATATAGTGAATGCAGGGTCCTGGGGAGATCAGATATAGTGACTGCAGGCTCCTGGGGAGATCAGATATAGTGACTGCAGGCTCCTGGGGAGATCAGATATAGTGACTGCAGGCTCCTGGGGAGATCAGATATAGTGACTGCAGGCTCCTGGGGAGATCAGATATAGGTACTGCAGGGTCCTAGGGAGAGCAGATATAGTGAGTTCAGGGTCCTGGGGAGATCAGATATAGTGACTGCAGGGTCCTGGGGAGAGCAGATATAGTGAGTTCAGGGTCCTGGGGAGATCAGATATAGTGACTGCAGGGTCCTGGGGAGAGCAGATATAGTGAATACAGGCTCCTGAGGAGAGCAAACATAGTGACTTCGCAATCCTGGGAAGACCAGATATAGTGAATGCAGTGTCCTGGGGAGAGCAGATATAGTGACTGCAGGCTCCTGGGGAGACCAGATATAGTGACTGCAGGGTCCTGGGGAGACCAGATATAGTGAACGCAGGGTCCTGGGGAGAGCAGATATAGTGACTGCAGGGTCCTGAGGAGACCAGACATAGTGACTGCAGGGTCCTGGGGAGAGCAGATATAGTGAGTGCAGGCTCCTAGAGAGATCAGATATAGTGAGTGCAGGGCCCTGGGAAGACCAGATATAGTGAATGCAGTGTCCTGGGGAGAGCAGATATAGTGAGTGCAGGCTCCTGGGGAGACCAGATATAGTGACTGCAGGGTCCTGGGGAGACCAGATATAGTCAACGCAGGGTCCTGGGGAGAGCAGATATAGTGACTGCAGGGTCCTGAGGAGACCAGACATAGTGACTGCAGGGTCCTGGTGAGAGCAGATATAGTGAGTGCAGGCTCCTAGGGAGATCAGATATAGGTACTGCAGGGTCTTGGGGAGAGCAGATATAGTGAGTGCAGGGTCCTGGGGAGATCAGATATAGTGACTCCAGGGTCCTGGGGAGATCAGATATAGTGAGTGCAGGGTCCTGGGGAGATCAGATATAGTGAGTGCAGGCTCCTAGGGAGATCAGATATAGTGACTGCAGGGTCCTGGGGAGACCAGATATAGTGACTGCAAGGTCCTGGGGATACCAGATATAGTGAATGCAGGGTCCTGGGGAGAGCAGATATAGTGAGTTCAGGGTCCTGGGGGATCAGATATAGTGAGTGCAGGGTCCTGGGGAGATCAGATATAGTGACTGCAGGGTCCTGGGGAGACCAGATATAGTGACTGCAGGCTTCTGGGGAGACCAGATATAGTGAGCGCAGGGTCCTGAGGAGACCAGATATAGTGAATGCAGGGTCCTGGGGAGATCAGATATAGTGAGTGCAGGGTCCTGGGGAGATCAGATATAGTGACTGCAGGGTCCTGGGGAGAGCAGATATAGTGAGTGCAGGGTCCTGGGGAGACCAGATATAGTGACTGCAGGGTCCTGGGGAGAGCAGATATAGTGACTGCAGAGTCCTGGGGAGATCAGGTATAGTGACTGCAGGCTCCTGGGGAGACCGGATATAGTGACTGCAGGCTCCTGGGGAGAGCAGATATAGTGAGTGCAGGGTCCTGGGGAGATCAGATATAGTGAGTGCAGGGTCCTGGGGAGATCAGATATAGTGACTGCAGGGTCCTGGGGAGACCAGATATAGTGACTGCAGGGTCCTGGGGAGAGCAGATATAGTGAGTGCAGGGTCCTGGGGAGATCAGATATAGTGACTGCAGGGTCCTGGGGAGATCAGATATAGTGACTGCAGGGTCCTGGGGAGACCAGATATAGTGAATGCAGGGTCCTGGGGAGAGCAGATATAGTGAATGCAGGGTCCTGGGGACAGCAGATATAGTGAGTGCAGGGTCCTGGAGAGAGCAGATATAGTGAGTGCAGGGTCCTGGGGAGATAAGATATAGTGACTGCAGGGTCCTGGGGAGAGCAGATATAGTGAGTGCAGGGTCCTGGAGAGAGCAGATATAGTGAGTGCAGGGTCCTGGGGAGATAAGATATAGTGACTGCAGGGTCCTGGGGAGAGCAGATATAGTGAGTGCAGGGTCCTGGGGAGAGCAGATATAGTGAGTGCAGGGTCCTGGGGAGAGCAGATATAGTGAGTGCAGGGTCCTGGGGAGAGCAGATATAGTGAGTGCAGGGTCCTGGGGAGATCAGATATAGTGAATGCAGGGTCCTGGGGAGATCAGATATAGTGAATGCAGGGTCCTGGGGAGAGCAGATATAGTGACTGCAGAGTCCTGGGGAGAGCAGATATAGTGAGTGCAGAGTCCTGAGTTTAGTAAAACTTTATACCCTTTTCTGGGGAACACAAATTCCTCCCTAGCAGTACGGTTTCCTTGCACTGAAAGGGTTAGATGATTCTTTATGTCTATAGTACCCTAAAAAGCCATTTCACCTGCCTGATACTAGGGTTGCCATCTGTCCAGGATTCACCCGGACAGTCCAGGTTTTGAACCATATGTCCGTGTTTCAGCCTACCTAACACCCGGACACATTCAGGCCAGACTGTGGCTCCCTCTATGCAGACCTCCGGGAGAGTAGGTTTATTGCAGAGGATGACTGGAAGTGATCAGTATAGTGTACAGACTCCTCCCTTTACAATATGAGCTGTTCCCTGCGAAGACCCCCCCATTCACAGTCTCTGCACACTGTCCCTCTGCCCTGTTCACTCGCATACCAGCATACCAACCGGTGCAGGACCCGCCCCTGTCTCCACCCCACTCTCACTATCTGCAGCTGTATGCATGTCTGGGATTGTGGGGCCTGGGAAGTGGCACCCTAAGGTGTCCCAAGTATTTTACAATCCTATTGTGTAAACTAAAAAATACATTTCTGCGCACCGCTGAAGTCTTCAGCTTTGACTTGAAGAAAGGTTGGCAACCCTACCTGATACCCATCCTATCTTTTGTTCTGGTCCCACGGTGTCCTTCTATCCAATGCAGAGCTATGGGCCCTGTGTTGTACTTGATGATGTCAGAGGACCTTTGACTGCCAGAGCATAGGAGAGAAGAGGCTGCAGGCTCTGGTCATACAGTCTGGCGGGATCCTGCAGGAACTGGGATCAGGTAACTCTAATGTGTTCTGGCGTATTTACTGTCCTAAAGGGTTAGGGTTAGACTTGTGTACTGTCCAGGGCTGTTTTTAAGGCAAGACAAAAGAGGCAGCTGCCCTGGGCCCTGTCATTGTTGTGGGGCCTAAAGCAGCTGCCCCATACTTGCCAACTATCCTGGTTTAAATGATCTCATTCCTTGAGGTTTTAGTCACGTGCTGTGTCCAGGTATCTCAGTGTGAAGTGCTGCTACTAATGCTGCCCAGCTCTGCCCTTTTGTTGTGTACAGATTATTCATCTGCAGACCCCGTGTTTACATGTAAATTACCGGCATTCATATGTAAATAGCAGCAGCCGGCCTCATTGATATGTATATCATGCCCCCTTGAGGTCATATCCACAGTAATCTCAAGCAGCCAATCAACAAGCAGAAATCATGTCCTGTAACCTCTAGCAACCAGTCAGTGAGTGGTAATGATACACTGTAGCCTCTGGCAACCAATCGCAATAGCTGCCTGATCTGATTCAGTAAACTGATTTTGAGTCTAGCTGCTATTTATTGTATGTCTCAGAGTAGGTGGAGATTGAAATTGTATGGGGGGGCCAAGAAAAGTTTTGCCCAGGGTCCAATCAATATTAAAGACGGCCCTGTTCTATGGAGTATGGATTAGTAGGGGGACCGTTACCAGTGAGAATAGGGGAGAAGAAGCTGCGGGCACTGGTCTTACACTCTGGACTAAGCCTTTGGAAGTTGGGATCTAGTGACCCTAGTAATAAGGTGTTCTGGCTTGTTACATAGTCAGGTTGAAAAAAACGAAAGTCCATCTAGTTCAACCAAAAAAAAATTATACAACCCCATACTCACAATCCTTCACCCACAGTTGATCCAGAGGAAGGCGATAAAACCCCAGCAAAGCATCATTCAATCTGCTACAGCAGGGGAGAAAATTCCTTCCTGATCCCACGATAGGTAAAGCCTCACCTTTACCTATAAATGTCAGTACCCAGTTATTATTATTATTAAAGTACATTCAGGAAAGAATCCAGGACTTTCTTATGTAATCTACTCTAGTGTTGAGCACCAGGAAAGGCCGTCATATCTGTGAGGCCAGCCGAGAGGATTGTGGGACTAGTAGTCTTTCAGAGTAGCCCCTCTCTTATGTGATATTACACATGGACTACATATCCCAGGGATCCTGCGACAACACGAACAGATCTCTGGGAGGAACTAAAAAAAAGCCAGAAAATCCGCCCTACGTGTTCTCCTCGCTGGGCCTCGCCGAGTGCACACCTTTCTGTTGTTGAAATAGAAGGCTTTGGTCTACTACGCGGCGATCGAGTGATTCCAGCCCAGCCCCGGAGGGCCCAACTCTGCTTGATGCTTGTCAGACATCCACGCAGCATAAACCCATCAGACTGGCACAACGATCGTCCATATCCAGAAGCTATGGGTCATCGCTGTTCGCCTTCTTGACGTCTCTTCCAGGGTCGCTGGCCACGGGGCTTCTATCTGGTCGGGTCATTGGTGAGAGGGCAATTGCCCATCATTAACGATCCTTATCTGGTTACTCTGCTTGAACACTGTGTACAGACACCTTATCCTTGGGAAGACTGAACTGCATTTCTATAAGACATTGTGCATAGACACCTTTACATAAAGTCCCCTTCAATGAGTATTACTAGCTTGCCTAAGCCATTCTGCTTGCCAACACATTACTCTGCTTTTTTGCATATAATCTAATGAGCTGCCGGTGAAGACTATCAGGCCTGCATCCTGGACATTGCTGTTGTTACTATTTAAAGGGCCCAAATCCGATCCCTATTCTGTCTGGTTTCTCATTAGGATTTAAAGGTTGAATTGGCCAGCTTGGGATGCACCTTTGGTTTGGTGACAATTTGCATTGTATGGCGAATACTTTATTGCCCTTACAGATTATACTCCAGCTGGTATTCCATTGTACATACTGTATATGTAGATTGTGCTCCTATACTGTTGGTAGAAAGCAAAGCCAAGCCACTCCAGGTGGGGCAATCCCACCCTTCAACCTCACGGTGCAGTTCCAGTCCGCAATCTGGATTGGAACCACTGGAACAGGAAAAGGTTGGACCGCACTCACAGGTTTGAAGCAAAAGTGAAGATAAAAATCATCAGACAACATCGTAGACATCATGACATCAATGACATCAGTGCAGACCTGGCAGAGATTGGCGCGTTTCAACAATTTGGAAATCGCTTACTCATAATCATAAAATTATGACTAAGCAAATTCCAATTCGTGAAACGCACTAATCTCTGCCAGGTCTGCATTGATGTCATTGATGTCATGATGTACTGCTTGACCTCTCTGAGGCCTTTGATACTGTTGACCACCCGCTTCTTCTCAATAAACTCCATTGCCTTGGCCTCCGAGATTCTGCTCTATCCTGGTTCTCTGTCTATTTATCACAGCGTTCCTTCAGTGTCACCTACAACTCTGTCTCCTCCTCTCCATTGCCCCTTTCTGTGGGGGTCCCCCAAGGCTCTGTTCTTGGACCCCCTTCTCTTCTCTATCTACACCTCCTCCCTCGGTCACTTCATAACCGCCCACGGCTTCCAATACCACTTATACGCCGATGACACCCAAATCTATCTGTCTACTCCTCACCTCACTCCTTTAGTCTCCTCTCCATTACTAACTGACATATCAGCCTGGATGTCCCACCACTTCCTTCAACTAAATCTCTCTAAAACTGAGCTATTAATATCCCCCGTGCCCCCCTCCCCCCAAACCCCCTTCGTCCTTGCCCTCCTCCATGACTTCTCTACCAAAATCAACAATGCAACTGTCAGTCCCTCCCCTCACACCAGGGTACTTGGTGTAATCCTAGACTCTGACTTGTCATTTCAGCCCCAAATCCAATCGTTGTCAAAAGTTTGTAGAATTCACCTCCACAACATCTCTAAACCACGCCCCTTTTTATCAAATGAAACCACCGAACTCCTCATTCACTCCCTTCTCATTGGCCTGCCTCTCCATAGGCTCCTCCCCTCTTCAGTCTATCATGAATGCTGCTGCCAGACTTATCCACTTTACCAACCGCTCAGCGTCTGCCAACCCTCTCCTCCAATCCCTACACTGGTCTCCATTCGGTGTCTGTCAACCCTCTCCTCCAATCCCTACACTGGTCTCCATTCAGTGTCTGCCAACCCTCTCCTCCAATCCCTACACTGGTCTCCATTCAGTGTCTGCCAACCCTCTCCTCCAATCCCTACACTGGTCTCCTTCAGTGTCTGCCAACCTTCTCCTCCAATCCCTACACTGGTCTCCATTCAGTGTCTGCCGACCTTCTCCTCCAATCCCTACACTGGTCTCCATTCAGTGTCTGCCAACCCTCTCCTCCAAGCCCAAAACTAGTCTCCATTCAGTGTCTGCCAACCCTCTCCTCCAATCCCTACACTGGTCTCCATTCAGTGTCTGCCAACCCTCTCCTCCAATCCCTAAACTGGTCTCCATTCAGTGTCTGCCAACCTTCTCCTCCAATCCCTACACTGGTCTCCATTCAGTGTCTGCCAACCCTCTCCTCCAATCCCTACACTGGTCTCCATTCAGTGTCCGCCAACCCTCTCCTCCAATCCCTACACTGGTCTCCATTCAGTGTCTGCCGACCTTCTCCTCCAATCCCTACACTGGTCTCCATTCAGTGTCTGCCAACCCTCTCCTCCAAGCCCAAAACTGGTCTCCATTCAGTGTCTGCCAACCCTCTCCTCCAATCCCTACACTGGTCTCCATTCAGTGTCCGCCAACCCTCTCCTCCAATCCCTACACTGGTCTCCATTCAGTGTCTGCCAACCCTCTCCTCTAATCCTTACACTGGTCTCCATTCAGTGTCTGCCAACCTTCTCCTCCAATCCCTACACTGGTCTCCATTCAGTGTCTGCCAACCCTCTCCTCCAATCCCTAAACTGGTCTCCATTCGGTGTCTGCCAACCCTCTCCTCCAAGCCCAAAACTAGTCTCCATTCAGTGTCTGCCAACCCTCTCCTCCAATCCCTACACTGGTCTCCATTCAGTGTCTGCCAACCCTCTCCTCCAATCCCTAAACTGGTCTCCATTCAGTGTCTGCCAACCTTCTCCTCCAATCCCTACACTGGTCTCCATTCAGTGTCTGCCAACCCTCTCCTCCAATCCCTACACTGGTCTCCATTCAGTGTCCGCCAACCCTCTCCTCCAATCCCTACACTGGTCTCCATTCAGTGTCTGCCGACCTTCTCCTCCAATCCCTACACTGGTCTCCATTCAGTGTCTGCCAACCCTCTCCTCCAAGCCCAAAACTGGTCTCCATTCAGTGTCTGCCAACCCTCTCCTCCAATCCCTACACTGGTCTCCATTCAGTGTCCGCCAACCCTCTCCTCCAATCCCTACACTGGTCTCCATTCAGTGTCTGCCAACCCTCTCCTCTAATCCTTACACTGGTCTCCATTCAGTGTCTGCCAACCTTCTCCTCCAATCCCTACACTGGTCTCCATTCAGTGTCTGCCAACCCTCTCCTCCAATCCCTAAACTGGTCTCCATTCGGTGTCTGCCAACCCTCTCCTCCAATCCCTAAACTGGTCTCCATTCAGTGTCCACCAACCCTCTCCTCCAATCCCTACACTGGTCTCCATTCAGTGTCCGCCAACCCTCTCCTCCAATCCCTACACTGGTCTCCATTCAGTGTCTGCCAACCCTCTCCTCCAATCCCTACACTGACCTCCATTCAGTGTCCGCCAACCCTCTCCTCCAATCCCTACACTGGTCTCCATTCAGTGTCTGCCAACCCTCTCCTCCAATCCCTACACTGGTCTCCATTCAGTGTCCGCCAACCCTCTCCTCCAATCCCTACACTGGTCTCCATTCAGTGTCCGCCAACCCTCTCCTCCAATCCCTACACTGGTCTCCATTCAGTGTCTGCCAACCCTCTCCTCCAATCCCTACACTGACCTCCATTCAGTGTCCGCCAACCCTCTCCTCCAATCCCTACACTGGTCTCCATTCAGTGTCTGCCAACCCTCTCCTCCAATCCCTACACTGGCTCCCAATTACGCAGCGAATTAAATTCAAAATACTAACCACAACATACAAAGCCATTCACAACTCTGCCCTGAGCTCCATCACCAATCTTGTCTCCAAATATCACCCAAATCCTCTCCGCTCTTCTCAAGACCTCCTCCTCTCAAGCTCTCTCGTCTCCTCCTCCCATGCTCATCTCCAAGATTTCTCCAGAGACTCTCCTCGGGTCCGGCTATCCCCTACTCTTCTACCTTCAGGTGATCCCTGAAAACTCATCTCTTCAGGAAAGCCGATCACGTCTCCAACTAATCTTCTACCACTTCCATCAGCTCATCCCCCACAGTTACAACCTTTTGTACCACCTGCCCCACCCTATTAGATTGTAAGCTCTTCTGAGCAGGGCCCTCCTAATCCTCTTGTATTTTATTGTATTATAACTAGATTGTCTCCCTTTATATTGTAAAGTGCTGCGTAAACTGTTGGCTCTACATAAATCCTGTATAATGATAATAATGATGTCTACGATGTTGCCTGATGATTTTTATCTTAAATAAAGTCTTCACTTTTGCTTCAAACCTTTTCCTGTTCCAGTGGCACCTATACTGTTGAACTGTTACTTAACTGTCTTTTTCTTGGGGGAATTCCTCTCCTGAGTATGGGCTGTTATCCAGAACTTGGTTGATCCATTACCCCTTTGTACATATACCCCTTTGTACATATACCCCTTTGTACATATACCCCTTTGTACATATACCCCTTTGCTTACTCCAGTAAAACTGGGATAATATAAACATATTTGACTTGTGTGAAGTGTTATTTAAAGATGTCTGAAGCCAGATTACCAGGTGGGTTGGAAGGTTCACAGGGTCCAGGCGATGCAGATGAACAGGTAAATCCAGGCAGCCCTCTAGGGGGCCATGCTACAGTATAAAAGAGAAGAGAGGCGCCTCTAAGTGTAGCAATATGGTTTCTTGTAAAAAAAAAGTGTAGCAATATGGTTACATACCGTAGACCCCTTACACACTGGGGCGCTTTGCAGGAGCTACAGCGCTAAAAATAGCGCCTGCAAAGTGCCCTGAAACAGCCGCTCCTGTCTCTCCAATGTCCGGGTGCTTTCATGCTGAAGCGGTGCGCTGGCAGGACGCTAAAAAAAGTCCTGCTAGCAGCATCTTTGGAGCGGTGAAGAAGCGATGTATACACCGCTCCTTCACCGCTCCTGCCCATTGAAATCAATGGGGCAGTGCGGCTATACCGCCGGCATCGCGCTGCTGCAGCAGCGCTTTGCGGTGAATTGAACCCGTTGGCGACTGGTTTTTAACCCTTTCTCGGCTGCTAGCAGGGGGTAAAAGCTTTACCGCCAAGGCACCCACCGCCCCAGTGTGAAAGGGGCCTTAATGAAGGTACAACATTTAGCAACTAACATGGTTGATGATTAGGAGACTCACATCTAAGTATGCAGGAATCTGTGGTAAAGCTGTCCACATAGACCATCCCCCGCACTGCCATTGACGTCGTCCCTTCCACACTGCGCTTCACGAGCAGTATAAGCCTTGCTTTCAGATCGCCCTATTGCAGGGTAGTCTTCCCGGTCATGATTGCAGACTGACAGCGGTGAGAGCTGGCGGTGCGGGGGATGGTTTATGTGGACCGCTTTACCCCGGATGCCTGCATACTTAGATGTGCCTGTTTTAATCATCAACCATGTGAGTTGCTAAATGTTGTACATTCATTAAATGTAACCAAATTACTACACTTAGAGGCGCCTCTCTTCTTTTTTATACTCTGGAGCTCCTTCTGGATTTTGCTTCTAATCCCCTTGTGGAGGCTTCCATTTGTAGATGGACATTTTATGGTTACACAACCAATCACATTGCTTTAATCTTTTTCTATGGACTATAAACTAAAGAATTTATGAAAAAATGGTTGTGGAACGAATTATTTGAGTTTCCATTATTTCTTATGGGGAAATACACTTTGATATACAAGTGCTTTGGATTACATGCTTCCGGAACGAATTATGATCACAATCCAAGGTTTTACTGGATTCTATTCTGTGGTAATAACATTTGCTGTTCTTCACATGCAGCAATAGAGACAACACTCCAATCACCCCAATAACAAATGCTGTACCTCTCCATCCATACAGCACAGCTTACAAGGCGTGAAATGGTCCTGCAGACAGAACATTGGGGTGGGATATGGATGGAACGCTGTAGCTGATCAGTCCACCATTGTCACAATGGACGGACTGAGAACCAAGATGATGTACTCGTAAATCCCCAAAAAAATCAAAAAAGGAAATTGAAATATTAGATATTACTGTCTTCATCTTTAGATCTCTTGTTTCTTAAGTGACATCAATAACCAAATTCCCCATTTATAGAAGATATCAATTCTCAGAAATGTTTCATAAATGTCCCTCACAGTAGCAGGTACTTATAGCAAGAAGGTTCCTTCCAACACCCACATGAACAGATAAAACTGCATTAGGATAATACAGAGATTGCCGCTGCTGACCTCTCCTTCCAAAATCGCTGATAAGTTGGCTGTCTCACTAATCTATTTTCTTTAGTCCTTTCTCATATAAAGAGATCCGAAATGTTGACTTCACTGGCTACATGTTTGTTCCAGGTCAGTGGTGTTCAGAATAATGAAGCTAGAAACCTCCAGTAGACTAGTATATTCAGGGGAAGGTCAGGTAAGGCAGGCCCTGTATCCCCTGACTGTGGGGGCCGGTCTGAGGCTCTTGGTCAGATATGGTGAAGATTATAACCATATTAATCAAAGGCCACCATTAGATAACATCTGTTTTCAAAAACCTCATAATGTGCAAATTCGGTTAATTGTTCTTTTCTTTTGTATAACCCAAAGGCAGAGAAGTAAATGAATTCATCAGGTTAGGAGTCATAAATTATGTTCCTAACAATTGTGAACTCTGATCTCTCCTTTCATCCCCACAACCTATCATTGCCCAAATCTGGCCTCCTTAACCTCCAGAACATCCCTAAAATACACCCTTTCTTAACCAATGAAACCACAAACCTAATACTTCAATCTCTTGGTATCTCTTCAAAACCAATAGACACTATTCTGTACTCCTACTCCTGGACCTCTCTGCTGCCTTTGATACGGTTGACCACCCCCTTCTCAAAAAACTCCAGGCCTTTGGTCTCCATGACTGTACTCTTTGCTGGTTCTCTTCCTGCTTATCCAACTGCACCTTTAGCATTACTTACAATTCTACTTCCTCCTCTCCTCTTCATCTCTCTGTTTGGGGTCCCCCAAGGTTCTGTTCTTGGACCTCTCCTATTTTCAATCTACACCTCCTCCCTGGGTCAGCTGATAGCCTCCCATGGCTTCCAATACCATCTCTACACTGATGACACCCAAATCTATTTCTCTACCCTCAGCTCAACCCCTCTGTCTCCTCCTGTATCACTAATTTACTATCAGATATATCAGTCTGGATGTCTCACCACTTCCTCAAACTCAACCTATCCAAAACCGAACTTATAATTTTTCCTCCCCCATATGCCTCTTCCCCTGATCACTCTGTCATAATCGATGGCACAACTATAAGCCCATCCCCCACATGCCAAGGTTCTAGGTGTCATCCTGGACTCTGAACTTTCCTTCAAGCACCACGTCCAATCACTGTCCAAATCCTGCCGCCTCAACCTCCGCAACATCTCCAAAATACGCCCCTTTCTAACCATTGACACAATGGTTGAAGCTCTTAATTCACTCGCTGGTCATCTCTCGCCTCGACTACTGCAACTCCCTTCTCATTGGCTTACCTCTACAGTCTATCACCTCTTCATTCCATCATGAATGCTGCTGCCACACTCATCCACCTTACCAATCGCTCTGTCTCTGCTACCCCTCTCTGTCAATCCTTCCACTGGCTTCCGCTCGGCCAAAGAATTAAATTCAAAATACTAACAACTACGTACAAAGCCGTCCACAACTCATCCCCACCTACATCACTGACCTCTTCTCTAAATACCAACCTACTCGTTCTCTTCGTTCCTCTCAAGACCTTCTGCTCTCTAGCTCCCTCATCACCTCCTCCCATGCTCGCCTCCAGGACTTTTCCATAGCCTAATCCTATGGAATGCCCTACCCCAATCTGTCCGCTTATCTCCTACTCTATTAGCTTTTAGACAATCCGTGAAAACCCTTCACTTCAGAGAAGCCTACCCTACCCACACCTAACAACAACTGTTTTTTCATTTTCTCCATCAGCTCATCCCCCACAGTTATTACCTTTTGTTTCCACTTGACCCTCCCTTCTAGATTGTAAGCTCTAACGAGCAGAGCCCTCTGATCCCTCCTGTATTGATTTGTATTGTAAGTGTACTGTCTGCCCTCATGTTGTAAAGCACTGCACAAACTGTTGGCGCTATATAAATCCTGTATAGTAATAATAATAATAATCTCTCAACCAATGCAACTTCCTCCCTGTTGGCTGACCTCTACACACCTTTTTCCCCTTCAGTCCATCATGAATGCTACTGCCAGACTAATCCACCTTTCCAACCATTCCGAGACCTTAGCCCCTCCCTCCACTGAGCATCCACCACCCCTCTCTGCCAATCCCCTAATTGGCCTCTATTCAGTGTCCACCACCCCTCTCTGCCAATCCCTCCACTGGTCTCCATTCAGTGTCCTCCACTGCTCTCTACCAATCCCTCCACTGGTCTCCACTCAGTGTCCTCCACCCCTCTCTACCAATCCCTCTACTGGTCTCCATTCAGTGTCCTCCACCTCTCTCTACCAATCCCTCCACTGGTCTCTATTCAGTGTCCTCCACCCCTCTCTACCAATCTACCAATCCCTCCACTGGTCTCCATTCTGTGTCCTCCACCCCTCTCTGCCAATCCCTCCACTGATCTCCATTCAGTGTCCTCCACCCCTCTCTACCAATCCCTCTACTGGTCTCCATTCAGTGTCCTCCACCCCTCTCTACCAATCCCTCCACTGGTCTCCATTCAGTGTCCTCCACCCCTCTCTGCCAATCCCTCCACTGATCTCCATTCAGTGTCCTCCACCCCTCTCTACCAATCCCTCTACTGGTCTCCATTCAGTGTCCTCCACCCCTCTCTACCAATCCCTCCACTGGTCTCCATTCAGTGTCCTCCACCCCTCTCTACCAATCTACCAATCACTCCACTGGTCTCCATTCAGTGTCCTCCATCCCAGTCTACCAATCCCTCCACTGGTCTCCATTCAGTGTCCTCCACCCCTCTCTGCCAATCCCTCAACTGACCTCCATTCAGTGTCCTCCACCCCTCTCTGCCAATCCCTCCACTGATCTCCATTCAGTGTCCTCCACCCTAGTCTACCAATCCCTACACTGGTCTCCATTCAGTGTCCTCCACCCCTCTCTGCCAATCCCTCCACTGACCTCCATTCAGTGTCCTCCACCCCTCTCTGCCAATCCCTCCACTGACCTCCATTCAGTGTCCTCCACCCCTCTCTGCCAGTCCCTCCACTGGTCTCCATTCAGTGTCCTCCACCCCAGTCTACCAATCCCTCCACTGGTCTCCATTCAGTGTCCTCCACCCCTCTCTGCCAATCCCTCCACTGGTCTCCATTCAGTGTCCTCCACCCCTCTCTGCCAATCCCTCCACTGGTCTCCATTCAGTGTCCTTCCACACTTCTGTACCAATCTCTCTACTGGTCTCCATTCTGTGTCCTCCTCCCCTCTCTGCTAATCCTTCCACTGGCCTCCATTCAGTGTCCTCCACCCCTCTCTGCCAATCTCTCCACTGCCTCCATTCAGTGTCCTCTGCCCCTCTCTACCAATCCCTCCACTGGTCTCCATTCAGTGCCCCCCCCCTACCAAACCCTCCACTGCCTCCATTCAGTGTCCGCCACCCCTCTCTGACAATCCTTCCATTGGCCTCCATTCAGTGTTTTCCACCCCTCTCTGCCAATCCCTCCACTAACCTCTATTCAGTGTCCTCCACCCCTCTCTACCAATCCCTCCACTGGTCTCCATTCAGTGTCCTCCACCCCTCTCTACCAATCCCTCCACTGGTCTCCATTCAGTGTCCTCCACCCCTCTCTGCCAATCCCTCCACTGGTCTCAATTCAGTGTCCTCCACCCCAGTCTACCAATCCCTCCACTGGTCTCCATTCAGTGTCCTCCACCCCTCTCTGCCAATCCCTCCACTGGTCTCCATTCAGTGTCCTCCACCCCTCTCTGCCAATCCCTCCACTGGTCTCCATTCAGTGTCCTTCCACACTTCTGTACCAATCTCTCCACTGGCCTCCATTCAGTGTCCTCCACCCCTCTCTGCCAATCCCTCCACTGGTCTCCATTCAGTGTCCTTCCACACTTCTATACCAATCTCTCTACTGGTCTCCATTCTGTGTCCTCCTCCCCTCTCTGCTAATCCTTCCACTGGCCTCCATTCAGTGTCCTCCACCCCTCTCTGCCAATCCCTCCACTGGCCTCCATTCAGTGCCCCCCCCCTCTACCAATCCCTCCACTGCCTCCATTCAGTGTCCTCCACCCCTCTCTGACAATCCTTCTATTAGCCTCCATTCAGTGTTTTCCACCTCTCTCTGCCAATCCCTCCACTGACCTCTATTCAGTGCCCTCCACCCCTCTCTACCAATCCCTCCACTGGCCTCCATTCAGTGTCCTCCACCCTTCTCTGCCCCTCCCTCCACTGAGTATCCACCAACCCCTCTCTGCCCCTCCCTCCACTGAGCATTTTCCATCCCTCTCTACCAATCCCTCCTCTGGTCTCCATTCAGTGTCCTCCACCCCACTCTGCCAATCCCACCGCTGAGCATCCTCCACCCCTCTCTGCCAATCCCTCCACTGGCGTCTCTTCAGTGTCCTTCACCCCTCTCTGCCAATCCCTCCACTGACCTCCATTCAGTGTCCTCCACCCCTCTCTACCAATCCCTCCACTGACCTCCATTCAGTGTCCTCCACCCATCTCTGCCCCTCCCTCCACTGAGCATCCTCCACCCCTCTCTGCCCCTCCCTCTACTGAGCATCCTCCATCTCTCTCTGCCAATCCCTCCACTGACCTCCATTTGGGGTCCTCCACCCCTCTTTGCCAATCCCTCCACTGAGCATTTGCCATCCCTCTCTACCAATCCCTCCACTGGCTTCCATTCAGTGTCCTCCACCCCTCTCTACCAATCGCTCCACTGGTCTCCATTCAGTGTCCTCCACCCCTCTCTGCCAATCCCTTCACTGATCTCCATTCAGTGTCCTCCACCCCTCTCTGCCAATCCCTCCACTGGTCTCCATTCAGTGTCCTCCACCCCTCTCTATCAATCCCTCCACTAGTATCCATTCAGTGTCCTCCACCCCAGTCTACCAATCCCTCCACTGGTCTCCATTCAGTGTCCTCCACCCCTCTCTGCCAATCCCTCCACTGGTCTCCATTCAGTGTTCTTCCACACTTCTGTACCAATATCTCCACTGGCCTCCATTCAGTGTCCTCCACCCCTCTCTGCCAATCCCTCCACTGGTCTCCATTCAGTGTCCTCCACCCCTCTCTGCCAATCTCTCCACTGCCTCCATTCAGTGTCCTCCGCCCCTCTCTGTCAATCCCTCCACTGGCCTCCATTCAGTGCCCCCCCCCCTACCAATCCCTCCACTGCCTCCATTCAGTGTCCTCCACCCCTCTCTGACAATCCTTCCATTGGCCTCCATTCAGTGTTTTCCACCCCTCTCTGCCAATCCCTCCACTTACCTCTATTCAGTGTCCTCCACCCCTCTCTACCAATCCCTCCACTGGCCTCCATTCAGTGTCCTCCACCCCTCTCTACCAATCGCTCCACTGGTCTCCATTCAGTGTCCTCCACCCCTCTCTACCAATCCCTCCACTAAGCATTCTCTATCCATCTCTACCAATCCCTCCACTGACCTCCATTCAGTGTCCTCCACCCCTCTCTGACAATCCTTCCATTGGCCTCCATTCAGTGTTTTCCACCCCTCTCTGCCAATCCCTCCACTTACCTCCATTCAGTGTCCTCCACCCTTCTCTTCCAATCCCTCCACTGGTCTCCATTCAGTGTCCTCCACCCCTCTCTGCCAATCCCTCCACTGGTCTCCATTCAGTGTCCTTCCACACTTCTGTACCAATCTCTCCACTGGCCTCCATTCAGTGTCCTCCACCCCTCTCTGCCAATCCCTCCACTGGTCTCCATTCAGTGTCCTTCCACACTTCTGTACCAATCTCTCTACTGGTCTCCATTCTGTGTCCTCCTCCCCTCTCTGCTAATCCTTCCACTGGCCTCCATTCAGTGTCCTCCCCCCCCCCCCTCTGCCAATCTCTCCACTGCCTCCATTCAGTGTCCTCCGCCCCTCTCTGCCAATCCCTCCACTGGCCTCCATTCAGTGCCCCCCCCCCTCTACCAATCCCTCCACTGCCTCCATTCAGTGTCCTCCACCCCTCTCTGACAATCCTTCCTTTGGCCTCCATTCAGTGTTTTCCACCCCTCTCTGCCAATCCCTCCACTGACCTCTATTCAGTGTCCTCCACCCCTCTCTACCAATCCCTCCACTGGTCTCCATTCAGTGTCCTCCACCCTTCTCTGCCCCTCCCTCCACTGAGTGTCCTCCACCCCACTCTGCCAATCCCACCGCTGAGCATCCTCCACCCCTCTCTGCCAATCCCTCCACTGGCCTCTATTCAGTGTCCTTCACCCCTCTCTGCCAATCCCTCCACTGACCTCCATTCAGTGTCCTCCGCCCATCTCTGCCCCTCCCTCCACTGAGCATCCTCCACCCCTCTCTGCCCCTCCCTCTACTGAGCATCCTCATCTCTCTCTGCCAATCCCTCCACTGACCTCCATTTGGGGTCCTCCACCCCTCTTTGCCAATCCCTCCACTGAGCATTTGCCATCCCTCTTTACCAATCCCTCCACTGGCTTCCATTCAGTGTCCTCCACCCCTCTCTACCAATCGCTCCACTGGTCTCCATTCAGTGTCCTCCACCCCTCTCTACCAATCCCTCCACTAAGCATTCTCTATCCATCTCTACCAATCCCTCCACTGACCTCCATTCAGTGTCCTCCACCCCTCTCTGCCAATCCCTCCACTGACCTCCATTCAGTGTCCTCCACCCCTCTCTGCCAATCCCTCCACTGGTCTCCATTCAGTGTCCTCCACCCCAGTCTACCAATCCCTTCACTGATCTCCATTCAGTGTCCTCCACCCCAGTCTACCAATCCCTCCACTGGTCTCCATTCAGTGTTCTCCACCCCTCTCTGCCAATCCCTCCACTGGTCTCCATTCAGTGTCCTTCCACACTTCTGTACCAATCTCTCTACTGGTCTCCATTCTGTGTCCTCCTCCCCTCTCTGCTAATCCTTCCACTGGCCTCCATTCAGTGTTCTCCACCCCTCTCTGCCAATCTCTCCACTGCCTCCATTCAGTGTCCTCCGCCCCTCTCTGCCAATCCCTCCAATGGCCTCCATTCAGTGCCCCCCCCCTACCAATCCCTCCACTGCCTCCATTCAGTGTCCTCCACCCCTCTCTGACAATCCTTCCATTGGTCTCCATTCAGTGTTTTCCACCCCTCTCTGCCAATCCCTCCACTGACCTCTATTCAGTGTCCTCCACCCCTCTCTACCAATCCCTCTACTGGCCTCCATTCAGTGTCCTCCACCCTTCTCTGCCCCTCCCTCCACTGAGTATCTACCAACCCCTCTCTACCAATCCCTCCACTGACCTCCATTCAGTGTCCTCCTTCCCCCTTTGTCAATCTCTCCATTGACCTCCATTCAGTGTCCTCCACCCCTCTCTGCCAATCCCTCCACTGGCCTCCATTCGGTGTCCTCCACCCCTCTCGGCCAATCCCTCCATTGGCCTCCATTCAGTGTCCTCCCCCCTCTCTGCCAATTCCTCCACTGCCTCCATTCAGTGTCCTCCACCCCTCTCTGCCAATTCCTCCATTGACCTTTATTCAGTGTCCTCCACCCCTCTCTGCCAATCCCTCCACTGCCTCCATTCAGTGTCCTCCACCCCTCTCTACCAACCCCTCCACTGGACTCCATTCAGTGTCCTCCACTCTTCTCTGTCCCTCCCACCACTGAGCATCCACCAACCCCTCTCTGCCAATCCCTCCACTGACCTCCATTCAGTGTCCTCCACCCCTCTCTGCCAATCCCTCCTCTGGCCTCTATTCAGTGTCTTTCACCCCTCTCTACCAATCCCTCCACTGGTCTCAATTCAGAGTCCTCCAACCCTCTCTGCTAATCCCTCCACTGTCCTCCATTCAGTGTCCTCTACCCCTCTCTGCTAATCCCTCCACTGGCCTTCATTCAGTGTCCTCCGCCCATCTCTGCTCTTCCCTCCACTGCCTCCATTCAGTGTCCTCCACCCCTCTCTGCCAATCCCTCCACTGCCTCCATTCAGTGTCCTCCACCCCCCTCTACCCATCCCTCCACTGACCTCCATTCAGTGTCCTCCACCCCTCTCTGCTAATCCCTCCATTGGTCTCTATTTAGTGTCCTCCACCCCTCTCTGCCAATTCCTATTCTGGCCTCCATTCAGTGTCCTCCACCCCTCTCTGCCAATCCCTCCACTGGTCTCCATTCAGTGTCCTCCACCCCTCTCTACCAATCCCTCCACTGGCCTCAATTCAGTGTCCTCCACCCCTCTCTGCCAATCCCTCCACTGACCTCCATTCAGTGTCCTCCACCCCTCTCTACCAATTCTGCCACTGGCCTCAATTCAGTGTCTTCCACCCCTCTCTGCCAATCCCTCCACTGACCTCCATTCAGTGTCCTCCACCCCTCTCTGCCAATCCCTCCACTGGCCTCTATTCAGTGTCCTCCACCCATCTCTGCTCCTCCCTCCACTGAGCATCCTCCATCTCTCTCTGCCAATCCCTCCACTGACCTCCATTCGAGGTCCTCCACCCCTCTCTGCTAATCCCTCCACTGAGCATTTTCCATCCCTCTCTACCAATTCCGCCACTGGCCTCCATTCAGTGTCCTCCACCCCTCTCTGCCAATCCCTCCACTGACCTCTATTCAGTGTCTTCCACCCCTCTCTACCAATCCCTCCACTGGCCTCTATTCAGTGTCCTCCACCCATCTCTGCTCCTCCCTCCACTGAGCATCCTCCATCTCTCTCTGCCAATCCCTCCACTGACCTCCATTCGAGGTCCTCCACCCCTCTCTGCTAATCCCTCCACTGAGCATTTTCCATCCCTCTCTACCAATCCCTCCTCTGGTCTCCATTCAGTGTCCTCCACCCCACTCTGCCATTCCCACCACTGAGCATCCTCCACCCTTCTCTGCCAATCCCTCCACTGGCCTCCATTCAGTGTCCTTCATCCCTCTCTGCTAATCCCTCCACTGACCTCCATTCAGTGTCCTCCGCCCATCTCTGCCCCTCCCTCCACTGAGCATCCTCCACCCCTCTCTGCCCCTCCTTCTACTGAGCATCCTCCATCTCTCTCTGCCAATCCCTCCACTGACCTCCATTTGGGGTCCTCCACCCCTCTTTGCCAATCCCTCCACTGAGCATTTGCCACCCCTCTCTACCAATCGCTCCACTGGTCTCCATTCAGTGTCCTCCACCCCTCTCTACCAATCCCTCCACTGATCTCCGTTCAGTGTCCTCCACCCCTCTCTGCCAATCCCTTCACTGACCTCCATTCAGTGTCCTCCACCCCAGTCTACCAATCCCTCCACTGGTCTCCATTCAGTGTCCTCCACCCCTCTCTGCCAATCCCTTCACTGACCTCCATTCAGTGTCCTCCGCCCATCTCTGCCCCTCCCTCCACTGAGCATCCTCCACCCCTCTCTGCCCCTCCCTCTACTGAGCATCCTCCATCTCTCTCTGCCAATCCCTCCACTGACCTCCATTTGGGGTCCTCCACCCCTCTTTGCCAATCCCTCCACTGAGCATTTGCCATCCCTCTCTACCAATCCCTCCACTGGCTTCCATTCAGTGTCCTCCACTCCTCTCTACCAGTCGCTCCACTGGTCTCCATTCAGTGTCCTCCACCCCTCTCTACCAATCCCTCCACTGATCTCCATTCAGTGTCCTCCACCCCTCTCTGCCAATCCCTTCACTGACCTCCATTCAGTGTCCTCCACCCCTCTCTACCAATCCCTCCATTGATCTCCATTCAGTGTCCTCCACCCCTCTCTGCCAATCCCTTCACTGACCTCCATTCAGTGTCCTCCACCCCTCTCTGCCAATCCCTTCACTGACCTCCATTCAGTGTCCTCCACCCCTCTCTACCAACCCCTCCACTGGCCTCCATTCAGTGTCCTCCACCCCTCTCTGCCAATCCCTTCACTGACCTCCATTCAGTGTCCTCCACCCCTCTCTACCAATCCTTCCACTGACCTCCATTCAGTGTCCTCCACCCCTCTCTGCCAATCCCTTCACTGACCTCCATTCAGTGTCCTCCACCCCTCTCTGCCAATCCCTCCACTGGCCTCCATTCAGTGTCCTCCACCCCAGTCTACCAATCCCTCCACTGGCTTCCGCTCAACCAACTTAAACATTTTAAATATTAACAAGAACATAAACAGTCTTGCCCCAAAAGTGCATAACCAACTTTATCTCACAATATCACCAAACTGTCCTTTCTGTTCCACCCAACACCTGATCCCCAGTTCCCTTGTCATCTCTTTAGGGCTCACCTTAAGGACTTCTCCACAGCCTCTCCTATTCTCTGGAAGTCCTCACCCACCCTGTCTTTCTATATCCTACCCAGCCCACATTTATATAATACCTGAAAAACGACCGCTTCAGGTAAGCCTAGCCCAGCTCCACCTAAAAACTGAACTGTTACTTTCTACATCAGCTCATCTCTCAAAGTTATTACATTTCACTTGCCCATCCCTTTTAGATTGTAAGCTCAGAGGAACAGGACCTTCCTAACTCTTTTGTTTGAATTGTATAGTAACTGTACAGTCTCAATTTATTTTATAAAGTGCTGTGCACACTGCTGGTGAATTATACAATAAATGCTGTATAATAATAAGGAAAGTATCAGTACATTATAGAAGAATAGGGCAATACAATCTTACTTATCAACAAAGCTGTGATGAAAGATGAAGATGGGGTCGTTGCTGGAGATGGGGATTTGAGACATGGTCCCTCCCAGATATATGTGGACCAGGTTGTGTAAACTTCTTTTCAGTGTCACCCCATCTGGGGACAAAAACCCTAAAAGACAAAGAGTAACGTCATTACCTCTTCACAAGTCCAAATTATTTTTACCGTTATTGACCTCTTGCCAACCATGAAACGCATTTGAACGGCAACAAAGAGGGTGGGATTTCAGGACAAAACTCCACACATATGCGTCCATGTTGGCCAAGGTTTCTGTGCTGTCACAGACAATACTGGGCCTTTATTTATGACTGTAGCCAGCAGTGCTCCCGATCATGTGACCACAGTGACAGCCAATCACAGAGATCATGCGATATTCCTGCCGTGGCCTTTGCTGTTTATCTACATCCCACACCACAAGTATTCTCTCCACTTCCAAATTACAGGTCTGTAAAAGTCTATGGGTTTCATCTAACTTTAACAATAAAGTAGATGAGCCTCATAGAATTCTATGGGTTTCATCAAACCCTAATCCTAAAAGTAGACGAGCCTCACAGAAGTCTATAGGTTTTGTATAAGCCTAACCTCAAGGTAGACAAGCCTCATAGAAGTCTAGGAGTTTCATCTAACCGTAACCCTATGGTAGACAAACCTCAAAGAATTAGGTTGGACTTGATGGACTTGTGTCTTTTTTCAACCTCACCTACTATGCAATTATGTAAGTAACTAAGTTTATGGTTTTTGTCAAACCCTAACAGTAAAGCCAGCCTTAAATGGACCGGCTGAGATTGGAACCATGTATGGGCAGGCTGATTGTACCCAAGTCGATCGGTCTATTGACTTGGGTACAGCCATCCTGTCAGATTTTTCATGTGATTATTTCTAGGGTCTATAGCCGCTAGCAATAATCCCTGTGCATTATTCTGACTGGGACAGTGAGAAGAAGGAGACAATGCAGAAGAAGGAGCAGGTAATAACTCCACATACAATTCTGCCCTTAATGATGACTCCCAACAGCCAGAGATGTTAATGGGAAACAATAAAAATTATTCTGAAAAACATTTATACTGTATATATGACACATTGAGCAGCATAGTGGTGGTAGTCAGGAATAGAGTAGGTGTGATAAAGGTTGGGAACAGAGCAGGTGTGGTGGTGATGGTTGTGTACAGAGCAGGTGTGGTGGTGGTAAGGAATAGAGCAGGTGTGGTTTTGGAGGTGGTTGGGAACAGAACAGGTATGGTGGTTGGGAACAGAGTAGGTGCGGTGGTGGTTTTAACAGAGCAGGTGTGGTTGTGGTGGTGGTTGGGAACAGAACAGCTATGGTGGTGGTTGGGAACAGAACATGTATGGTGGTGGTTGGGAATAGAGCAGGTGTGATGGTGGTTTGAACAAAGCAGGTGTGGTTGTGGTGGTGGTTAGGAACAGAACAGGTGTGGTGGTTAGGAACAGAGCAGGTGTGGTGGTGGTCAGGAACAAATCAGGTGTGGTGGAGGGTCGAAACAGAGTAGGTGTGGTGGTGTTTTTAGAACAGAACAGGTATGGTGGTTGGGAACAGAGCAGATGTGGTGGTGGTTGGGAACAGAGCAGGTGTGGTGGTGGTTGGGAACAGAGCAGGTGTGGTGGTGGTTGGGGATAGAGCAGGTGTGGTGGTTGGGAACGGAGCAGGTGTGATGGTGGTTGGGGACAGAGCAGTCAGTGTTGTGGTGGTTGGGGACAGAGCAGGTGTAGTGGTTAGGAACAGAGCAGGTATGGTGGTGGTTGGGAACAGAGCAGGTGTGGTGGTGGTTGGGAACAGAGCAGGTGTGGTGGTGGTTGGGGATAGAGCAGGTGTGGTGGTTGGGAACGGAGCAGGTGTGATGGTGGTTGGGGACAGAGCAGTCAGTGTTGTGGTGGTTGGGGACAGAGCAGGTGTAGTGGTTAGGAACAGAGCAGGTATGGTGGTGGTTGGGAACAGAGCAGGTGTAGTGGTGGTTGGGGATAGAGCAGGTGTGGTGGTGGGTCGGAACAGAGTAGGTGTGGTGGTGGTTGAGAACAGAACAGGTGTGGTGGTTGGGAACAGAGCAGGTGTGGTGGTGGTTGGGGATAGAGCAGGTGTGGTGGTGGTGGGGGATAGAGCAGGTGTGGTGGTGGTGGGGGATAGAGCAGGTGTGGTGGGTGGAGATAGAGCAGGTGTGGTGGTGGTGGGGAATAGAGCAGGTGTGGTGGTGATTGGGGAAAGAGCAGGTGCGGTGATGGTTGGGGACACAGCAGGTGTGGTGTGTGGTAGGGAACAGAGCAGATGTGGTGGTGTTGGTTGGGAACAGAGCAGGTGTGGTGATTGGGGACAGAGCAGTCAGTGTGGTGGTTAGTGGGAACAGAGCAGGTGTAGTGGTGGTTGGGGACAGAGCAAGTGTGGTGGTGGTTGGGGACAGAGCAGGTGTGGTCGTGGTTGGGGATAGAGCAGGTGTGGTGGTGGTTGGGGATAGAGCAGGTGTGGTGGTGGTTTGGGACAGAGCAGGTGCGGTGGTGAATGGGGATAGAGCAGGTGTGGTGGTGGTTGGGGATATAGCAGGTGTGGTGGTTGGGGACAGAGCAGTCAGTGTGGTGGTTAGTGGGAACAGAGCAGGTGTGCTGGTGGTTGGGGACAGAGCAGGTGTGGTGGTGGTTGGGGATAGAGCAGGTGTGGTGGTGGTTGGGGACAGAGCAGGTGCGGTGGTGGTTGGGGATAGAGCAGGTGTGGTGGTGGTTGGGGACAGAGCAGGTGTGATGGTGGTTGGGGACAGAGCAGGTGTGGTGGTGGCTGGGGACAGAGCAGGTGTGGTGGTGGTTGGGGATAGAGCAGGTGTGGTGGTGGTTTGGGACAGAGTAGGTGTGGTGGTGGTTGGGAATAGAGTAGGTGTGGTGGTGGTTGGGGACAGAGTAGGTGTGGTGGTGGTTGGGGACAGAGCAGGTGTGGTGGTCAATAACAGAGCAAGTGGGGTGGTGTTGATTGGTGAACAGAGTAGGTGTGGTGGTGGTTGGGGACAGAGCAGGTGTGGTGGTGGTTGGAAACAGAGCAGGTGTGGTGGTGGTGGTTGGGGACGGAGCAGGTGTGGTGGTGGTTGGGGATAGAGCAGGTGTGGTGGTGGTTTGGGACAGAGTAGGTGTGGTGGTGGTTTGGGATAGAGTAGGTGTGGTGGTGGTTGGGGACAGAGCAGGTGTGGTGGTGGTTGGGGATAGAGCAGGTATGGTGGTGGTTTGGGACAGAGTAGGTGTGGTGGTGGTTGGGGATAGAGTAGGTGTGGTGGTGGTTGGGGACAGAGCAGGTGTGGTGGTCAATAACAGAGCAAGTGGGGTGGTGTTGATTGGTGAACAGAGTAGGTGTGGTGGTGGTTGGGGATATAGCAGGTGTGGTGATGGTTGGGAACAGAACAGGTGTGGTGGTGGTTGGGGACAGAGCCGGTGTGGTGGTGATTGGGAACAGAGCAGATGTGGTGGTGGTGGTTGGGGACAGAGTAGATGTGGTGGTGATTGGGAACAGAGCAGGTGTGGTGGTGGTTGGGGACAGAACAGGTGTGGTGGTGGTGGTTGGGGACGGAGCAGGTGTGGTGGTCGGTAACAGAGCAGGTGTGGTAGTTTTGTGCAAAATATGTATTCAATATGTAATGTCACAGTGTCTCCCAGTGTTAGTTCTGCTGCGGCCCGCTCTAGGGAGCGGGCTGGGGAAGACTGACACCGGTTGAGACCCGTTGGTAGTGAAAAGCTTCCTAAAGTTGTGGAGAAGTGTTTGCAGAGTGGGGATATGTCAACCAGCAAAGGACCCCTGTGCAATGCACAGACGATCGTGTGGTGGCGGTGGTTGGGGACAGAGCAGGTGTGGTGGTGGTTGGGAACAGAGCAGGTGAGGTGGTGGTGGGTGAGAACAGAGCAGGTGTGGTAGGCGTGGGATGGGAACAGAGCAGGTGTGATGGTGATTGGGAACAGAGCAGGTGTGATGATGATTGGGAACAAATCAGATGTGGTGGTGGTGGTTGGGGACAGAGCAGGTGTGGTGGTGATGGGATGGGAACAGAGCAGGTGAGGTGGTGGTGGTTGGGAACAGAGCAGGTGAGGTGGTGATGGGATGGGAACAGAGCAGGTAAGGTGGTGGTGGTTGGGAACAGAGCAGGTGTGGTGGTTGGGAACAGAGCAGGTGTGGTGGTGGTGGTTAGGAACAGAGCAGGTGTGGTGGTTGGGAACAGAGCAGGTGTGGTGGTTGGGAACAGAGCAGGTGTGGTGGTTGAGAACAGAGCAGATGTGGTGGTGGTTGGGAACAGTGCAGGTGTGGTGGTGGTGGGTGGGAACAGAGCAAGTGAAGTGGTGGTGGTTGGGAACAGAGCAGGTGTGGTGGTGGTGGTTGGGAACAGAGCAGGTGTGGTGGTGGTGGTTGGGAACAGAGCAGGTGTGGTGGTGGTGGTGGTGGTTGGGAACAGAGCAGGTATGGTTGTGGTGGGTGGGAACAGAGCAGGTGAGGTGGTGGTGGGATGGGAACAGAGCAGGTGAGGTGGTGGTGGTTGGGAACAGAGTAGATGTGGTGGTGGTGGTGGTGGTTGGATACAGAGCAGATGTGGTGGTGGTGGTGGTTGGGAACAGAGCAGATGTGGTGGTGGTGGTTGAAAACAGAGTAGGTGTGGTGGTGGTTGGGAACAGTGCAGGTGTGGTGGTGGTGGGTGGGAACAGAGCAGGTGTGGTGGTTGGGAACAGAGCAGGTGTGGTGGTTGGGAACAGAGCAGGTGTGGTGGTGATGGGATGGGAACAGAGCAGGTGAGGTGGTGGTGGTTGGGAACAGAGCAGGTGAGGTGGTGATGGGATGGGAACAGAGCAGGTAAGGTGGTGGTTGGGAACAGAGCTGGTGAGGTGGTGGTGGTTATGAACAGAGCAGGTGAGGTGGTGGTGGTTGGGAACAGAGCAGGTGAGGTGGTGGTGGTTGGGAACAGAGCAGGTGTGGTGGTGGTGGTTGGGAACAGAGCAGGTGTGGTGGTGGTGGTTGGGAACAGAGCAGGTGTGGTGGTTGGGAACAGAGTAGATGTGGTGGTGGTGGTGGTTGGGAACAGAGCAGGTGTGGTGGTGATGGGATGGGAACAGAGTAGGTGAGGTGGTGGTGGTTGGAAACAGAGCAGGTGAGGTGGTGATGGGATGGGAACAGAGCAGGTGAGGTGTTGGTTGGGAACAGAGCAGGTGAGGTGGGGGTGGTTATGAACAGAGCAGGTGAGGTGGTGGTGGTTGGGAACAGAGCAGGTGAGGTGGTGGTGGTTGGGAACAGAGCAGGTGAGGTGGTGGTTGAAAACAGAGCAGGTGTGGTGGGGGTTGGGAACAGTGCAGTTGTGGTGGAGGTGGGTGGGAACAGAGCAGGTGAGGTGGTGGTGGTTGGGAACAGAGCAGGTGAGGTGGTGGTGGTTGGGAACAGAGCAGATGTGGTGGTGGTGGTTGAAAACAGAGCAGGTGTGGTGATGGTTGGGAACAGTGCAGGTGTGGTGGTGGTGGGTGGGAACAGAGCAGGTGAGGTGGTGGTGGGATGGGAACAGAGCAGGTGAGGTGGTGGTGGTTGGGAACAGAGCAGGTGTGGTGGTGATGGTTGGGAACAGAGCAGGTGTGGTGGTGGTGGTTGGGAACAGAGCAGGTGTGGTGGTGGTGGTGGTTGGGAACAGAGCAGGTGTGGTGGTTGGGAACAGAGCAGGTGTGGTGGTTGGGAACAGAGCAGGTGTGGTGGTGATGGTTGGGAACAGAGCAGGTGAGGTGGTGGTAGTTGGGAACAGAGCAGGTGTGGTGGTGGTGGTTGGGAACAGAGCAGGTGTGGTGGTGGTGGTTGGGAACAGAGCAGGTGTGGTGGTGGTGGGTGGGAACAGAGCAGGTGAGGTGGTGGTGGGATGGGAACAGAGCAGGTGAGGTGGTGGTGGTTGGGAACGGAGCAGATGTGGTGGTGGTGGTTGGGAACAGAGCAGATGTGGTGGTGGTGGTTGGGAACAGAGCAGATGTGGTGGTGGTGGTGGTTGGGAACAGAGCAGATGTGGTGGTGGTGGTTGAAAACAGAGTAGGTGTGGTGGTGGTGGTTGGGAACAGTGCAGGTGTGGTGGTGGTGGGTGGGAACAGTGCCGGTGTGGTGGTTGTGGTTGGGAACAGAGCAGGTGTGGTGGTGGTTGGGAACAGTGCAGGTGTGGTGGTGGTGGGTGGGAACAGAGCAGGTGTAGTGGTTGGGAACAGAGCAGGTGTGGTGGTTGGGAACAGAGCAGGTGTGGTGGTGGTGGTTGGGAACAGAGCAGGTGTGGTGGTGATGGGATGGGAACAGAGCAGGTGAGGTGGTGGTGGTTGGGAACAGAGCAGGTGAGGTGGTGGTGGTTGGGAACAGAGCAGGTGAGGTGGTGGTGGTTGGGAACAGAGCAGGTGAGGTGGTGGTTGAAAACAGAGCAGGTGTGGTGGGGGTTGGGAACAGTGCAGTTGTGGTGGAGGTGGGTGGGAACAGAGCAGGTGAGGTGGTGGTGGTTGGGAACAGAGCAGGTGAGGTGGTGGTGGTTGGGAACAGAGCAGATGTGGTGGTGGTGGTTGAAAACAGAGCAGGTGTGGTGATGGTTGGGAACAGTGCAGGTGTGGTGGTGGTGGGTGGGAACAGAGCAGGTGAGGTGGTGGTGGGATGGGAACAGAGCAGGTGAGGTGGTGGTGGTTGGGAACAGAGCAGGTGTGGTGGTGATGGTTGGGAACAGAGCAGGTGTGGTGGTGGTGGTTGGGAACAGAGCAGGTGTGGTGGTGGTGGTGGTTGGGAACAGAGCAGGTGTGGTGGTTGGGAACAGAGCAGGTGTGGTGGTTGGGAACAGAGCAGGTGTGGTGGTGATGGTTGGGAACAGAGCAGGTGAGGTGGTGGTAGTTGGGAACAGAGCAGGTGTGGTGGTGGTGGTTGGGAACAGAGCAGGTGTGGTGGTGGTGGTTGGGAACAGAGCAGGTGTGGTGGTGGTGGGTGGGAACAGAGCAGGTGAGGTGGTGGTGGGATGGGAACAGAGCAGGTGAGGTGGTGGTGGTTGGGAACGGAGCAGATGTGGTGGTGGTGGTTGGGAACAGAGCAGATGTGGTGGTGGTGGTTGGGAACAGAGCAGATGTGGTGGTGGTGGTGGTTGGGAACAGAGCAGATGTGGTGGTGGTGGTTGAAAACAGAGTAGGTGTGGTGGTGGTGGTTGGGAACAGTGCAGGTGTGGTGGTGGTGGGTGGGAACAGAGCCGGTGTGGTGGTTGTGGTTGGGAACAGAGCAGGTGTGGTGGTGGTTGGGAACAGTGCAGGTGTGGTGGTGGTGGGTGGGAACAGAGCAGGTGTGGTGGTTGGGAACAGAGGAGGTGTGGTGGTTGGGAACAGAGCAGGTGTGGTGGTGGTGGTTGGGAACAGAGCAGGTGTGGTGGTGATGGGATGGGAACAGAGCAGGTGAGGTGGTGGTGGTTGGGAACAGAGCAGGTGAGGTGGTGATGGGATGGGAACAGAGCAGGTAAGGTGATGGTTGGGAACAGAGCAGGTGAGGTGGTGGTGGTTATGAACAGAGCAGGTGAGGTGGTGGTGGTTGGGAACAGAGCAGGTGAGGTGGTGGTAGTTGGGAACAGAGCAGGTGTGGTGGTGGTGGTTGGGAACAGAGCAGGTGTGGTGGTGGTGGTTGGGAACAGAGCAGGTGTGGTGGTGGTGGGTGGGAACAGAGCAGGTGAGGTGGTGGTGGGATGGGAACAGAGCAGGTGAGGTGGTGGTGGTTGGGAACGGAGCAGATGTGGTGGTGGTGGTTGGGAACAGAGCAGATGTGGTGGTGGTGGTTGGGAACAGAGCAGATGTGGTGGTGGTGGTGGTTGGGAACAGAGCAGATGTGGTGGTGGTGGTTGAAAACAGAGTAGGTGTGGTGGTGGTGGTTGGGAACAGTGCAGGTGTGGTGGTGGTGGGTGGGAACAGAGCCGGTGTGGTGGTTGTGGTTGGGAACAGAGCAGGTGTGGTGGTGGTTGGGAACAGTGCAGGTGTGGTGGTGGTGGGTGGGAACAGAGCAGGTGTGGTGGTTGGGAACAGAGCAGGTGTGGTGGTTGGGAACAGAGCAGGTGTGGTGGTGGTGGTTGGGAACAGAGCAGGTGTGGTGGTGATGGGATGGGAACAGAGCAGGTGAGGTGGTGGTGGTTGGGAACAGAGCAGGTGAGGTGGTGATGGGATGGGAACAGAGCAGGTAAGGTGATGGTTGGGAACAGAGCAGGTGAGGTGGTGGTGGTTATGAACAGAGCAGGTGAGGTGGTGGTGGTTGGGAACAGAGCAGGTGAGGTGGTGGTGGTTGGGAACAGAGCAGGTGTGGTCGTGATGGTTGGGAACAGAGCAGGTGTGGTGGTGGTGGTGGTTGGGAACAGAGCAGATGTGGTGGTGGTGGTTGGGAACAGAGCAGGTGTGGTGGTGATGGGATGGGAACAGAGTAGGTGAGGTGGTAGTGGTTGGGAACAGAGCAAGTGAGGTGGTGGTGGTTGGTAACAGAGCAGGTGAGGTGGTGGTGGTTGGGAACAGAGCAGGTGAGGTGGTGGTGGTTGGAAACAGAGCAGGTGATGTGGTGATGGGATGGGAACAGAGCAGGTGAGGTGGTGGTTGGGAACAGAGCAGGTGAGGTGGTGGTGGTTATGAACAGAGCAGGTGAGGTGGTGGTGGTTGGGAACAGAGCAGGTGAGGTGGTGGTGGTTGGGAACAGAGGAGGTGAGGTGGTGGTGGTTGGGAACAGAGCAGATGTGGTGGTGGTTGAAAACAGAGCAGGTGTGGTGGGGGTTGTGAACAGTGCAGTTGTTGTGGTGGTGGGTGGGAACAGAGCAGGTGAGGTGGTGGTGGTTGGGAACAGAGCAGGTGAGGTGGTGGTGGTTGGGAACAGAGCAGATGTGGTGGTGGTGGTTGAAAACAGAGCAGGTATGGTGATGGTTGGGAACAGTGCAGGTGTGGTGGTGGTGGGTGGGAACAGAGCAGGTGAAGTGGTGGTGGGATGGGAACAGAGCAGGTGAGGTGGTGGTGGTTGGGAACAGAGCAGGTGTGGTGGTGATGGTTGGGAACAGAGCAGGTGTGGTGGTGGTGGTGGTTGGGAACAGAGCAGGTGTGGTGGTGGTGGTGGTTGGGAACAGAGCAGGTGTGGTGGTTGGGAACAGAGCAGGTGTGGTGGTTGGGAACAGAGCAGGTCAGTACACGGAGGCTTCTGGTTCTAAAGTCAACCATGAAAAGAGTGAAGTTTTCTGGATGGGTGAGGAGGGTGAAAGCTTCGAACTTCCGGATGCCTTCCCAGAGCCCCAGCAGGAAATTAAAGTGTTGGGCATCAAATTTGGTCCTGGTGACTATGGTCATCGAAATTGGGAAAGCAGGTTGGTGTGTGCCAATGCCAAAGTAGCAAGCTGGAAGAAATGGAAGCTTTCCTTGAGGGAGAGGGTTGACTTGATCAAAACGTACCTGGTCCCAATCTTTTTATATGTCAGCTTCGTCTGTATCTTGCCAGCATCTCTCTATGCAAGGGTGTACAGCTGTTTTTCCAACTGTTATGGGGAAGTAGGCTGAACCTGATCAAACGCAATGTAACTTACCTGTCTAGGCGGGAGGGTGGCCTTGGAATGGTCAACCCAATAGTTTTCTTTTCTCTGCTCTTTTTAAAGTACAATCTTGGTAACATGCTAGCAGAGAACCCGCCGGGATGGGTGGGCATTTTTCAGTCTTGTTTTAGGCCTTTTCTGCGATGCTGGGAAGATGGCGGGCCAGTGAAAAGTCTGAGAGTCCGACGTGGCAAGCTCCCGGCTTATGTTGCCCCGTGTCTGAAAATACTTCGGCAGTGGCAGGTGACAGTGAAGGATATCAAGTCCCTCCCCAGGAAGCTTCTGGAGAACAGGATTTTGAGCTCTGCTTTCAGTGTGTCACTGGCCTTAAGGGATTGCCCAGGCTCTGTAATGAGGGAGGGGTTGCGTTTAATCAATTTAGAAAGAATCCCCTTGAAGTTTAGGGATCAAGCCTGGCTCGCTTTCCATGGAAGGCTCTATGTCAGAGGGAACTAGAAGCATCGCCCTGTGGATGATCGGGATTGTCCTAGAGCGGAGTGTGTTGGTAAAGTGGAGTCTATGGACCACTTTTTGCTGCAGTGTCCCTTTAACATAGAGGTGTATAAAAGGGTGGGGAGGGCTCTAGGCATCCCCTTTTTCTATTGCATGAGTTATGCGGAGTGGGTGTACGGGGCATTCCCGACTTGCTGGGATTTTGATTTGGATACACTGTTTTTAGTTAGTATAGTTGTCCTTTACTTCACATGGAATGCACGGTGCCAGATTACCCTGCGGAAAAAAGTCCTCTCTGTTGAGGTGGTGGTGCACGATATTCTGGGTGAGGTTGGGAAAATTCGGGGTCTTGAGAGGGGCAGGGAGCCTCGGGCGGTCTGGAAAAGGGCGTGGAGGAATATCAGACCTGCCTTTGGTGAACTGCCCATCTCTGGGTGAGGAGCTCTTTTTCTTTTTCTGTTTCTTTCACTCCCTTAACTTTTGTTGGTTAGTATCTTCTTTTTGAAGAAGGGCTGCATGCATAATGGGTGCGGGTTTGTTTCTTGACCTCACAGTTTAGATGTCTGGTGTATTGGTGTGAGTTGTAGTGAGATTATCCCCAATAATGACATGTTCATGATGAGTTTTGTTTTTGCTGTAAAGTCATTTTTTGTTTGGGAGCAGATTTGCTATATTTATTTTCATTTATGTAAATATGTATATATTTATGTATATTATATATAGTGATTTTATGCTTATTGATTGCAAGACTTTTAATAAAGAAAAATTGGGAACACAGCAGGTGTGGTGCTGGTGGGTGGGAACAGAGCAGGTGAGGTGGTGGTGGTTGGGAACAGAGCAGGTGTGGTGGTGGTGGTTGGGAACAGAGCAGTTGTGGTGGTGGTGGGTGGGAACAGAGCAGGTGAGGTGGTGGTGGTTGGGAACAGAGCAGGTGAGGTGGTTGGGAACAGAGCAGGTGTGGTGGTGATGGTTGGGAACAGAGCAGGTGTGGTGGTGGTTGGGAACAGAGCAGGTGTGGTGGTGAGGAAAAGAGCAGGTGTGGTGGTTGGGAACAGAGCAGGTGTGGTGGTGGTGGGTGGGAACAGAGCAGGTGTGGTGGTGGTTGGGAACAGAGCAGGTGTGGTGGTGAGGAAAAGAGCAGGTGTGGTGGTGGTTGGGAACAGAGCAGGTGTGGTGGTGCCGAAGTACATTATGGTTGGAAAGTCAATGTGTTACTGGTAATAAATTTACAACAGGATTATGTTATCTACTGAAGGTTGAGCCACAACCAGCCTGATCAGCCAAGGTAAGCTAAGCTGGATCATTTAGGAAAGAACATATCTGAGAAGAATTTCACACTGTTCTAGTATCACTTTGGTCAGACGTTTAGACTAGAAAGTAAAATTGTTTTCTATTGCGAACAGGTTGACATGAAATGGGCACCTGTCTACCAATTCCTAAATAGCGTATATAACGTTTCTGACCA
Source organism: Lithobates clamitans (assembly GCA_037952925.1). NCBI lineage: Eukaryota > Metazoa > Chordata > Amphibia > Anura > Ranidae > Lithobates > Lithobates clamitans. Next base: position 167,358 of record JBBGZY010002514.1, on the reverse strand, counting down.
TTATAGACGTGATCTGAGTTCTAGTACACAGATATCCCACCTCCTTCCTCTTGTGACCAGGATGTCCACACAGCAGCTTTTATTCTTCTCTTAGGTCTTTACATTCAACATTTGCTGACAAGAATCAGCTAAACTCACCTTCCAGGGCATTTCTGAAGCTGAGTAGGGAAGTGTCATTGTATGGTGGGGTGTCGAAGCTGCTGAGTTTTAGGATGTTCTCCACATCTTGGAAGGAGGGCAGATTAGGAGCGTATGGCGTAGCTCCGGGCTTCCTATGGACTCTCTCCATTTTCTGTTCATAATCAGCCAATGGACAATATTCATCGGGGAAATTAAACCCGCTGCAGATTGCCTAGAAAGAAAGTTCCAGACATTTCATGAAATAGTTATAAATTGAACATTTTAAGCACAAACTTTTTAATATCCCAATCCCAAATGATCTCTCCATTTCAGGCACCGGGTGCTGAGCTTTTCCACCCTTTTCAATTCATAGACAAAATTTCCCAGAGTTCTGATATAGATTTGAGGAAAAGAGTTCAGACAATGGACAGAGCCCTGGACATATCCCTGGACAGATTCCAGGACAGATTCCAGGACAGAGCCCTGGACATATCCCTGGACAGATTCCAGGACAGATCCCTGGACAGATTCCAGGACAGATCCCTGGACAGATTCCAGGACAGATCCCTGGACATATCCCTGGACAGATTCCAGGACAGATCCCTGGACAGATTCCAGGACAGATCCCTGGACAGATTCCAGGACAGATCCCTGGACAGATTCCAGGACCTGTCCATTGCACCTCTGTGCTGCAAGATCCCCAGCCCCCCTATACTTACCTGAGCCCGATCTCCATCCAGCTCTGTGCTGCAGGATCCCCAGCCCCCCTATACTTACCTGAGCCCGATCTCCATCCAGCTCTGTGCTGCAGGATCCCCAGCCCCCCTATACTTACCTGAGCCCGATCTCCATCTAGCTCTGTGCTGCAGGATCCTCAGCCCCCCTATACTTACCTGAGCCCGATCTCCATCCAGCTCTGTCCTGCAGGATCCCCAGCCCCCCTATACTTACCTGAGCCCGATCTCCATCCAGCTCTGTGCTGCAGGATCCCCAGCCCCCCTATACTTACCTGAGCCCAATCTCTATCTAGCTCTGTGCTGCAGTATCCCCATCCCCCCATACTTACCTGAGCCCGATCTCCATCCAGCTCTGTGCTGCAGGATCCTCAGCCCCCTATACTTACCTGAGCCTGATCTCCATCCAGCTCTGTGCCGCAGGATCCTCAGCCCCCCTATACTTACCTGAGCCCGATCTCCATCCAGCTCTGTGCTGCAGGATCCTCAGCCCCCCTATACTTACCTGAGCCCGATCTCCATCCAGCTCTGTGCTGCAGGATCCCCAGCCCCCCTATACTTACATGAGCCCGATCTCCATCCAGCTCTGTGCTGTAGGATCCTCAGCCCCCCTATACTTACCTGAGCCCAATCTCCATCCAGCTCTGTGCTGCAGGATCCTCAGCCCCCCTATACTTACCTGAGCTCGATCTCCATCCAGCTCTGTGCTGCAGGATCCTCAGCTCCCCTATACTTACCTGAGCCCGATCTCCATCCAGCTCTGTGCTGCAGGATCCCCAGCCCCCCTATACTTACCTGAGCTCGATCTCCATCCAGCTCTGTGCTGCAGGATCCTCAGCTCCCCTATACTTACCTGAGCCCGCTCTCCATCCAGCTCTGTGCTGCAGGATCCCCAGCCCCCTATACTTACCTGAGCCCGATCTCCATCCAGCTCTGTGCTGCAGGATCCCCAGCCCCCCTATTCTTACCTGAGCCAGATCTCCATCCAGCTCTGTGCTGCAGGATCCTCAGCCCCCCTATACTTACCTGAGCCCGATCTCCATCCAGCTCTGTGCTGCAGGATCCCCAGCCCCCCTATACTTACCTGAGCCCGATCTCCATCCAGCTCTGTGCTGCAGGATCCTCAGCCCCCTATACTTACCTGAGCCCGATCTCCATCCAGCTCTGTGCTGCAGGATCCCCAGCCCCCCTATTCTTACCTGAGCCAGATCTCCATCCAGCTCTGTGCTGCAGGATCCTCAGCCCCTCTATACATACCTGAGCCTGATCTCCAACTAGCTCTGTGCTGCAGGATCCCCAGCCCCCTATACTTACCTGAGCCCGATCTCCATTCAGCTCTGTGCTGCAGGATCCTCAGCCCCCTATACTTACCTGAGCCTGATCTCTATCCAGCTCTGTGCTGCAGGATCCCCAGCCCCCCTATACTTACCTGAGCCCGATCTCTATCCAGCTCTGTGCTGCAGGATCCCCAGCCCCCCTATACTTACCTGAGCCCAATCTCCATCCAGCTCTGTGCCCAAGAACAGCAGTGCTCTCCCTTCCCTCCCTCATCACAGGGCAGATTGATAGCAGCGGGTGCCATTGCAGTAGCAGGTGGCAGGGCTGAGCCACGCTGTCTGTGTCTATAGAAGCGGAAAGAAGGAGAGACCCTCCTGAATGGGATTTTAAAGGCAGCAACACCACTAATGTAGAATAAAACATGTTCATTAATACATGGAACATTAGATCACTTCACACAAGAGATGATCAGGTAAAAACATAACATAACAAAAAACAAACAGAACACAACATAGCGTAAATATATAGCAAGTATGCAAATGTATATGAATCGTGGTCCTCTCCAAGTTCCGATAAGATTCCTGTACCCGACGCGTTTCTGCGGCCCTTTGGGTTAACGGAGGTCACACAAATGGGAGTTAACAGGAAGAGGGGGGAGAATACCCATTACCTGACTACTTTTTAATGGCTCAAGAAGGGCCCCATGAAGGCCAAGACACCCTTGACATCCGTCATACTGAAGAGATGTTCATCCAACTACCGGGCTGTACATCATCTCTAGACATGACCTACTAGTACATGGAGATCCTCCGCCCTCTGAACTTGGCGGGTGGTGTCAGGAGGCCACCATTTGGCACCATCCTCTACAGTCTTCTATTGTGTTTTCCGGCTCGCATAGCTCAGTATACATTGTATAAGACTATACATTCTCCTCGGGGGGGGGACCACGATTCATATTTGCAGTCTTGCTATATATTTATGTTATGTTGTGTTGTGTTTGTTTTTTGTTATGTTTTGGTTTTAACTGATCCTCATGTGTGAAGTGATCTAATGTTACATTTATTAATAACCATTTTTTATTCTACATTAGTGCTTTTGCTGCCTTTAAAATCCCATTCAGGGGGTATTTCCACATAACAGGGATGTGGCAGCAATCTACCACTTTCTGAGATGGAGAAAACATATTCACGTGTCTATAGATGCAGACAGTGCAGCTCAGGATCAAGCCCACACGTGTCTCACAATAGGAGCAGCTTTCTATGGTGGCACATGCAGAAGAGGAGGAGATAGGAGGCCCCCAGAAGAGGAGGATTGGGGTTGTTCTGTGCAACACCATTGCAGAGCAGGTAAGTATCAAGTTTATTATAAAAAAAAAAGTTTACAATCACTTTAAACTTCTTCCACCTCTTCAGTAGCCACAATCCCCATGATGAAGCCTTGTTGTGGGTGAAACTTGTTGGGGGCGTGGCTTTGGGAAGGAGTGAGCAGTGTGCTGTCATTGCAATCTTGGTTGGAACTTCTTTGGTGATTATTTGGATTGCGGATCCTTTGTATTTGGATGAACTTCCACCATTGCAGTAAAGGTATGTTGGTGGATAACTTACCTTCCAGAAAGAGAAGTGGGAATATGGGTTTAGGACCCCCTGAGCATCATTGGTGCCGAGCAGTTCATCTGTACAGATGGAGCAGTTCTTCTCTCCCCGCCAGTCATAGTATGGAATAGCGAAATCTTCATCTCCCGTCATCAGCTGAATTTGTCTCTCCAGGAAGAGGAGATTTAGGCGATGCCATCCTGGAAATGCTGGACCTTGATGGGCAAAGTTCTTATTGGGGTTAAATGTACCATTTACAAGGATGGCTTTCATGGAATAATAATGCATCCACACGAAGACATCATAGAGAGAGGCATCTACAAAGCGGTAAGTCTCCCGGTGGAACCGGTCTCCAGTGCTGAGGACAACAAAGTCACGGCTTTTGGTGGTCTTTGCTAGAGCCAAGTAACTGAATAATCTTTTCTGCTCTAGAAAGGTCAGTTCCCGGAGCTCCCTCCGCAACACCACTTTTTTCCGGTCACATTTCTCTCCATGGTGGCCAAATTTACAGTCTCCACAGTCAAAGCCGCTGTAGTTTCCATGGCACTCACACGTATTTTCATAGTAGTACCTTGGCCAGTCTAGGCGATCATCACTATTCAGGGGAATCTTATTTCCATGTAAAGTCGACCAGTTTCTACATCTTCCTCGGCCTGACGAAGAACCACACGGGCTTTTGTCCTTCCAAAGTGGACAGCAAGTCTTGGTGTGAAAGGCGGCTTCCGTAGAGCAGACCCGTGGGAACTGGCCGTCCACAGAAGAGAGGCAGAAGGCCAAGAAGACGAGGAAGACCACCATGACTCCCTATGGATGGAGAGACAGAGATTATCAGAGGGTCAAAGTCTACAAATATTAGGAAGGCTAATAGCTTGTACCATCCATCAAGTATATAGAGTGGGGGAAGGGGGGTCCCTAAACTTGGGCATTGCAGAGTCACTTATATCTGAATAACACAAAGTGTTAATAATTAACCACTTCCCATCCACAGCCTAAGAATGAATCGCTTATACCGGGATCAAGGTCAAGGCCACCACCACGATCCCGCCATTGATTTTTTCAGCAGACGATTCCCTACAATGTAAAAGTAATCTGAGCGTCTATTTTACTTTTAGATCGCGTTCACACTGAGGCTTTTTCAGGCGTTTTAGCGCTAAAAATTGCGCCTGAAAAACGCCTCCCATGCCTTCCCAGTGTGAAAGCCAGAGTGCTAAAACGCTAAATGACAGTAAAGTGCCGCTAAAGCCGCTGATACCCACACCGCCGCAGTGTGAAAGTATCTTTACAGGCAGGGGATCCCCATCGGGGAGTCTGGTAGGGATGTGATGGGCGGAGTCCGCTTCCTGGGACACAATGAGAGGATCTGATGTTCCTCCCACTGAATGACACCAGAAATCGGAAGCTCTGCACACAGGGGCGGCTGGTGATTTTTTTTGGGGGGGGCAACAAACTACAACCCCCCCACTCCTCCAGCACTTATCCCATCTGGAGTGACAGGCAGCGGATAGCAGTGGGCATCAGCGGGCATCAGGCAGCGACAGACATCGGGCATCGGTGGGCATTAGCCTACTGTGTCTTCATCTCCTCCTAACTTCCGTTGTGCGTTTTCTCCCTTCCTTTTAGGCATCCAATAGGATCGCCTGTCCTTTCAGCCAATCAGGTGAAGAGTTTCAGACCTGCTTCTTGATTGGCCGGGAGGAGGATCAGTGTTACAACAGCGAATATTCATTTGATATTGTAACACACCTGGGTGGGCTCCAGACGAAATACTCTGCATCCAGAGCCCACCCTTTTTGGAAGCCTATTAGAGCCTCTTGGCTCTAATTAGGTGCCTAAAAAAACAACCCGCCTCTGTAATTCATGCGTCCGGCATCCTGCAAGGGGCAGGACGCATGGATGGGGGGTTGGTGGCATGGATGGGGGGCGGTGGCATGAAAGGGGGAGTGGGGGCATGAATGGGGGGGCGGTGGCATGGTTTGGGGGTGGCGCCCGTGCACCCTTAATGGATGGGGGGGTGGTGGCATGGATGGGGGTGGTGGCATTAATGGGGGGGCGGTGGCATGGATGGGGGGGTGGTGGCATGGATGGGGGTGGTGGCATGAATGGGGGGGAGGTGGCATGGATGGGGGCGGTGGCATGGATGGGGGGGCGGTGGCATGGATGGGGGTGTGGTGGCATGAATTAGGGGGGGTGGTGGCATGAATGGGGGGGAGTGGCATGGATGGGGGGGGTGGTGGCATGAATAGGAGGGCGGTGGCATGGATGGGGGGGTGGTGGCATGGATGGGGGGGCGGAGGCATGGATGTAGGGGGCGGTGGCATGGATGGGGGCGGTGGCATGAATGGGGGGGCGGTGGCATGGATGGGGGCGGTGGCTTGCAGGGGGGGCGGTGGCATGGATGGGGGGTGGTGGCATGGATAGGAGGGGGGTGGCATGGATGGGGGGGTGGTGGCATGGATGGGGGGGGCGGAGGCATGGATGTAGGGGGCGGTGGCATGGATGGGGGCGGTGGCATGAATGGGGGGCGGTGGCATGGATGGGGGGCGGTGGCTTGCAGGGGGGCGGTGGCATGGATGGGGGGGTGGTGGCATGAATAGGAGGGCGGTGGCATGGATGGGGGGGCGGTGGCATGGATGTAGGGGGCGGTGGCATGGATGGGGGGCGGTGGCATGAATGGGGGGGGCGGTGGCATGGATGGGGGGGCGGTGGCATGGATGGGGGGTGGTGGCATGGATAGGGGGCGGTGACATGAATGGGGGGGCGGTGGCATGGATGGGGGGGTGGTGGCATGAATAGGAGGGCGGTGGCATGGATGGGGGGCGGTGGCATGGATGTAGGGGGCGGTGGCATGGATGGGGGGCGGTGGCATGGATGGGGGGCGGTGGCATGGATGGGGGGCGGTGGCATGAATGGGGGGGCGGTGGCATGGATGGGGGGGCGGTGGCTTGCAGGGGGGCGGTGACATGAATGGGGGGGCGGTGGCATGAATGAGGGGAGTGGCATGGATGGGGGGGGTGGTGGCATGAATAGGAGGGCGGTGGCATGGATGGGGGGGTGGTGGCATGGATGGGGGGGGCGGAGGCATGGATGTAGGGGGCGGTGGCATGGATGGGGGGCGGTGGCATGAATGGGGGGGCGGTGGCTTGCAGGGGGGGCGGTGGCATGGATGGGGGTGGTGGCATGGATAGGGGGCGGTGACATGAATGGGGGGGCGGTGGCATGGATGGGGGGGTGGTGGCATGAATAGGAGGGCGGTGGCATGGATGGGGGGTGGTGGCATGGATGGGGGGGGCGGAGGCATGGATGTAGGGGGCGGTGGCATGGATGGGGGGCGGTGGCATGAATGGGGGGGCGGTGGCATGGATGGGGGGGCGGTGGCTTGCAGGGGGGGCGGTGGCATGGATGGGGGGTGGTGGCATGGATAGGGGGCGGTGACATGAATGGGGGGGCGGTGGCATGGATGGGGGGGTGGTGGCATGAATAGGAGGGCGGTGGCATGGATGGGGGGGGCGGAGGCATGGATGTAGGGGGCGGTGGCATGGATGGGGGGCGGTGGCATGAATGGGGGGCGGTGGCATGGATGGGGGGGCGGTGGCTTGCAGGGGGGGCGGTGGCATGGATGGGGGGTGGTGGCATGGATAGGGGGCGGTGACATGAATGGGGGGGCGGTGGCATGGATGGGGGGGTGGTGGCATGAATAGGAGGGCGGTGGCATGGATGGGGGGGCGGTGGCATGGATGTAGGGGGCGGTGGCATGGATGGGGGGCAGTGGCATGGATGGGGGGCGGTGGCATGGATGGGGGGGCGGTGGCTTGCAGGGGGGCGGTGACATGAATGGGGGGGCGGTGGCATGAATGAGGGGGGTGGCATGGATGGGGGGGCGGTGGCATGGATGGGGGGGTGGTGGCATGGATGGGGGGGGTGGTGGCATGGATGGGGGGGGCGAGGCATGGATGTAGGGGGCGGTGGCATGGATGGGGGGGCAGTGGCATGGATGGGGGGTGGTGGCATGGATGGGGGGGGCGAGGCATGGATGTAGGGGGCGGTGGCATGGATGGGGGGGCAGTGGCATGGATGGGGGGTGGTGGCATGGATAGGGGGCGGTGGCATGGATGGGGGGCGGTGGCTTGCAGGGGGGGTGGTGGCATGGATGGGGGGTGGTGGCATGGATAGGGGGCGGTGACATGAATGGGGGGGCGGTGGCATGAATGAGGGGGTGGCATGGATGGGGGGGCGGTGGCATGGATGGGGGGGCAGTGGCATGGATGGGGGGCGGTGGCATGGATGAGGGGGTGGTGGCATGGATGGGGGGCAGTGGCATGGATGGGGGGAGGTGGCATGAATGGGGGGGAGGTGGCATGGATGGGGGGGCAGTGGCATGGATGGGGGGTGGTGGCATGAATGGGGGGTGGTGGCATGAATGGGGGGGTGGTGGCATGAATGGGGGGGAGTGGCATGGATGGGGGGGTGGTGGCATGGATGGGGGGGGCGAGGCATGGATGTAGGGGCGGTGACATGAATGGGGGGCGGTGGCATGGATGGGGGGTGGTGGCATGGATAGGGGGCGGTGGCATGAATGGGGGGGCGGTGGCATGGATGGGATGGGCGAGGCATGGATGTAGGGGGCGGTGGCATGGATGGGGGGGCAGTGGCATGGATGGGGGGTGGTGGCATGGATAGGGGGCGGTGGCTTGCAGGGGGGGTGGTGGCATGGATGGGGGGGCGGTGGCATGGATGGGGGGGGGGCGGAGGCATGGATGTAGGGGGCGGTGGCATGAATGGGGGGCGGTGGCATGGATGTAGGGGGCGGTGACATGAATGGGGGGGCGGTGGCATGGATGGGGGGGCGGTGGCTTGCAGGGGGGTGGTGGCATGGATGGGGGGGCATTGACATGAATGAGGGGGGTGGCATGGATGGGGGGTGGTGGCATGGATAGGGGGCGGTGACATGAATGGGGGGGCGGTGGCATGAATGAGGGGGGTGGCATGGATGGGGGGGTGGTGGCATGGATAGGGGGCGGTGACATGAATGGGGGGGCATTGACATGAATGGGGGGGCGGTGGCATGAATGAGGGGGGTGGCATGGATGGGGGGGTGGTGGCATGGATGGGGGGTGGTGGCATGGATGGGGGGTGGTGACATGGATGGGGGGTGGTGGCATTAATGGGGGGGCGGTGGCATGAATGAGGGGGGTGGCATGGATAGGGGGGCGGTGGCATGGATGGGGGGGCGGTGGCATGGATGGGGGGGCGGTGGCATGAATGAGGGGGGTGGCATGGATAGGGGGGCGGTGGCATGGATGGGGGGGCGGTGGCATGGATGGGGGGGCGGTGGCATGAATGAGGGGGGTGGCATGGATAGGGGGGCGGTGGCATGGATGGGGGGGCGGTGGCATGGATGGGGGGGCGGTGGCATGGATGGGGGGGCGGTGGCATGGATGGGGGGGCGGTGGCATGAATGAGGGGGGTGGCATGGATAGGGGGGCGGTGGCATGGATGGGGGGGCGGTGGCATGGATGGGGGGGTGGTGGCATGGATAGGGGGCGGTGACATGAATGGGGGGGCATTGACATGAATGGGGGGGCGGTGGCATGAATGAGGGGGGTGGCATGGATGGGGGGGTGGTGGCATGGATGGGGGTGGTGGCATGGATAGGGGGTGGTGGCATGGATGGGGGGCGGTGACATGGATGGGGGGTGGTGGCATTAATGGGGGGGCGGTGGCATGAATGAGGGGGGTGGCATGGATAGGGGGGCGGTGGCATGGATGGGGGGGCGGTGGCATGGATGGGGGGGCGGTGGCATGAATGAGGGGGGTGGCATGGATAGGGGGGCGGTGGCATGGATGGGGGGCGGTGGCATGGATGGGGGGGCGGTGGCATGGATGGGGGGGCGGTGGCATGGATGGGGGGCGGTGGCATGGATGGGGGGGCGGTGGCATGGATGGGGGGGCGGTGGCATGGTCTGGGGGGCGGCGCCCGTGCGCCCTTAATGGATGGACCGCCTCTGGCTGCAAAGCAATAATTATAGCGCCAGACCTCCTGCATAAATCTAAACTGGTGAACATAAAGGATATTTAACCACTTCCCGCCCGCCCTATGGCGGATTGACGTCCGGGAAGTGGTTGTGTTATCCTGACCGGGCGTCATATGACGTCCTTCAGGATAACATGCCGCAGCGCGCCCCCGGGGGCGCGCATCGCGGCGATCGGTGGAGCGGTGTGTCAGTCTGACACACCGCTACACTGATCTTGGTAAAAAGCCTCCGGCGGAGACTCTTTACCACGTGATCAGCCGTGTCCAATCACGGCTGATCACGCTGTCAACAGGAAGAGCCGTTGATCGGCTCTCCTCACTCGCGTCTGACAGACGCAAGTAGAGGAGAGCCGATCGGCGGCTCTCCTGGCAGGGGGGGTCTGCGCTGATTGTTTATCAGCGCAGCCCCCCCGCAGATCACCACACTGGACCACCAGGGATCACCACTAGGACCACCAGGGAAGGGGCAACATGTGGATGGCCAGGTATGTACCCCATGGCCATCCACATGTGCCCAGTATGCCAAATCTGTGCCAATCAGTGCCCACAAATGGGCACTGATTGGCACAATTATGTTGCAGTGATGCCCAGCAATGCCACCCTTAGGGGCATCACTGCAAACAAGTAATGCCACCAGTGCCACCCATCAGTGTCCATTCATGCCACCTGTCAGTGCCCATCCATGCCCATCAGTGCCCATCTATCAGTGCCCATCCGTGCCCATCTGTGCCAACTATCAGTGCCACCCATAAGTAACCATCAATGCCACCTACAAGTGCCCATCAATGCCACCTATGAGTGCCCACCAGTGCCACCTATTAGTGCCCATCCGTGCCACCTATGAGTGCCCATCAGTGCCGCATACCAGTGCCACCTATCAGTGCCCATCAGTGCCACCTATCAGTGCCCATCAGTGCCCATCAGTGCCGCCTATCAGTGCCCATCATCAGTGCCCGTCAGTGCCACCTCATCAGTGCCACCTCATCGGTGCCACCTCATCGGTGCCCATCAGTGCCGCCATATCAGTGCCCGTCAGTGCAGCCATATCAGTGCCCGTCATTGAAGAAAAAAACGTACTTATTTACAAAAAGTTTTAACAGAAACAAAGAAAAACTTGTTTTTTTTCAAAATTTTCGGTCTTTTTTTATTTGTTGCGCAAAAAATAAAAACCGCAAGGGTGATCAAATACCACCAAAAGAAAGCTCTATTTGTGGGAAAAAATGATAAAAAATTTGTTTGGGTACAGTGTAGCATGACCGCGCAATTGTCATTCAAATTGCGACAGCGCTGAAAGCTGAAAATTGGGCTGGGCGGGAAGGTGTCTAAGTGCCCGGTATTGAAGTGGTTAAGCATCACCTATGGAGATTTTTAGCGATGATAATTGGATATCATGTTATATGTATATATAGGTATACGGGGAGAATATAAAATTGGGGCCGGATGATAGAAACCAACTTATCCCTGAGATGATTTATAAAACTCTTCCAAGACTGGGGCTTTACCTCCACAGGTGAAATACAGACAATATAATCATATATAACATTTGTTGTATTTTATTGAACATATCACAAATATTAAAACGTTTTGTTAAAATCATGTACATAAATTCACCATCTGAGGTTATTGTTCATATATCCTTGAGATTCATCTAGTAGGTCAACGTGTTTTGTGGGAAACTCTGCTTCATCAGGACCTCGGATCCTAAAACTGGGATACTTGAGTTGCCTATAAAGAGATTGGTGGTATAAGGCTGCCATTACCGTTCCAATAAGGGGATTGTATGTGTATGTCTAGAATGTCATAAATAATTCTAATCTCTTGTGTGCAAAAATGGACTGGCAATGAAAGGAAATAAAATAAAATGTGTGCAGTCCGTCATGTAATACTCAGTCCTGTCTATCCCCCTGGTAGCTCAGCATGTATTAAAGATGGCGTACACCAGCTGAGTAGATCCCGGATTGCACACATTTTACTTTCTTTCCTTTGATTGGCAGTCCATTCGATTCACATTATTTATGAGATTCTAGACATACACGTACAATCCCCTTATTGGAATGGGAATGGTTTCTGGGAATTGGTTTCTCTCCACAGGCCTGGCAGCCTTATACCACCAATCTCTTTATAGGCATTACTCAAGTATCCCAGTTTTAGGATCCGAGGTCCTGATGAAGCATGGTTTCCCACGAAACGCGTTGACCTACTAGATGGATCTCAAGGATATATGAACAATAACCTCAGATGGTGAACTTATGTACATGATTTTAACAAAACGTTTTTAATGTTTGTGATACGTTCAATAAAATACAACAAATGTTATATATGATTATATTGTCTGTATTTCACCTGTGGAGGTAAAGCCCCAGTCTTGTATTATATGTTTGGTATCTATCTATTCGGAGTGACGTCGTCTTTTCTATGTTACCAAACAATCAGGTATTATATTATGTTTTTGTGCATTCAATTTCATTAAAGTGAATTTTTTTTTTGGATTGTATGATTTTATGATATTTAAAAAAAAAGACATTCTCTAATTTAAAAAAGTGTATTTGTTCCAAAAAAATTATATTTGAAAATCCGCTGCGCAAATATTGTGACATAAAAAT
>JBBGZY010002514.1:0-150000 GCA_037952925.1 Lithobates clamitans | reverse complement strand
GGACAAGGGAGGGACAAGGGAGGGACAAGGCAGGGACAAGGGAGGGACAAGGGAGGGACAAGGCAGGGACAAGGGAGGGACAAGGCAGGGACAAGGGAGGGACAAGGGAGGGACAAGGCAGGGACAAGGCAGGGACAAGGGAGGGACAAGGCAGGGACAAGGGAGGGACAAGGGAGGGACAAGGCAGGGACAAGGGAGGGACAAGGCAGGGACAAGGCAGGGACAAGGTACGGACACGGGAGGGACAAGGGAGGGACAAGGCAGGGACAAGGGAGGGACAAGGGAGGGACAAGGGAGGGACAAGGCAGGGACAAGGGAGGGACAAGGCAGGGACAAGGCAGGGACAAGGAAGGGACAAGGCAGGGACAAGGGAGGGACAAGGCAGGGACAAGGGAGGGACAAGGCAGGGACAAGGCAGGGACAAGGGAGGGACAAGGCAGGGACAAGGGAGGGACAAGGCAGGGACAAGAGAGGGACAAGGCAGGGACAAGGCAGGGACAAGGTACGAACACGGGAGGGACAAGGGAGGGACAAGGCAGGGACAAGGGAGGGACAAGGCAGGGACAAGGGAGGGACAAGGCAGGGACAAGGGAGGGACAAGGCAGGGACAAGGCAGGGACAAGGTACGGACATGGGAGGGACAAGGGAGGGACAAGGCAGGGACAAGGGAGGGACAAGGCAGGGACAAGGCAGGGACAAGGGAGGGACAAGGCAGGGACAAGGCAGGGACAAGGGAGGGACAAGGCAGGGACAAGGGAGGGACAAGGGAGGGACAAGGCAGGGACAAGGGAGGGACAAGGCAGGGACAAGGGAGGGACAAGGCAGGGACAAGGCAGGGACAAGGTACGGACACGGGAGGGACACGGGAGGGTAGTGCTATGAAAAGAAACTCTTCATAATGAGACTGTTTCCAAAAAAATGTACAGGGGGGTCCCCTAGTTACAAACATCCGACTTACAAACGGAAGGAGACAACAGGAAGTGAGAGGAAATCTCCCCCTAGGAAGGGAAATTCACTCCTGTAAGAGCCATTATGGGGAAAAGGTTCCTCCACTGATGATTTATCACCAATCCTTGTTTCCACAACAACCCAAATTTTTCAAAATCCAATTGTCATTGGGACAGAAAGTGAGGTGAAATCTTCTGAAGAGGAGCACAGACAGCAAAACAAATGTCACAGGGGTGATAACCCTTCCCTATGCTATCTAAAAAGCTTAAAAATATTTTTTTTGGCTGGAGCTACACTTAAAAAATGTACCAGTTCCGACTTACAAACAGATTCAACTTAAGAACAAACCTCCAGTCCCTAACTTGTTTGTAACCCGGAGACCCCCTGTATAGACAGTGGAAGTGATTTCCGATGGATGAAGGAAGACTCCACATAGAGATGATCTTTCATTGGGTTGAGTTTCACCACCATGGTGTCCGGTCACATTCCACCACACCTCGGCACCTCATTTCTTCTACTCTCTGCCACCATATTTCATTCTAGCTAGAAGAATGGTGGCCCCTCCATTAATCAGCGGAAGGGTATGTATAGTATATAGGGGCATCTGATATATTCTGTGCCCAGTTCACCACTCATCTCCTTCAGATTGGAGGCTTTGCCATCGATAAAAGACATTTTACCATATATCAGGTAAATGAGTAAAAAGTAAACATGAAAAGTCCAGAAAGATAAAACAAATTTCTGAAGACATCGGGATATTTTCTCTCCAACATCTATAAAGAATTGAAAGGTCCAAATTGGAGGGACGGACCTTCCAAGAGAAGGAAGAATTGTTCTCTTCCTGTAAGATATCGCAGTGTTAAAGGTTCGTACAACTTCAATATCAGTATTGTGTAAAGACCACTTGACCCTTATCCCGATCCCTACCCCTATCCTTACCCCTACCCTTATCTCTACCCCTATCCCTACCCCTATCCCTACCCCTATCCTTACCCCTACCCCTATCCCTACCCCTATCCCTACCCCTATCCCTACCCCTACCCCATCTCTATCTCTACCTCTATCCCTACCCCTACCCCTATCCCGATCCCTACCCCTAACCCTACCCCTACCCCTATCCCTAGCCCTACCCCTATCCCTACCCCTACCCCTATCCCTACCCCTAGCCCTACCCCTACCCCTACCCCTATCCCTATCTCTATCTCTACCTCTATCCCTATCCCTACCCCTATCCCTATCCCTACCTCTACCCCATCTCTATCTCTACCTCTATCCCTACCCCTACCCCTATCTCTACCTCTATCCCGATCCCTAACCCTATCCCTACCCCTACCCCTATCCTTACACCTACCCCTATCCCTACCCCTATCCCTACCCCTATCCCTACCCCTATCCCTACCTCTACCCCATCTCTATCTCTACCTCTATCCCTACCCCTATCCCTACCCCTACCCCTATCTCTATCTCTACCTCTATCCCGATCCCTAACCCTATCCCTACCCCTACCCCTATCCTTACCCCTACCCCTATCCCTACCCCTATCCCTACCCCTATCCCTACCCCTATCCTTACCCCTACCCCTATCCCTACCCCTATCCCTACCCCTATTCCTACCCCTATCCCTACCCCTACCCCTATCCTTACCCCTACCCCTATCCCTACCCCTATCTCTATCCCTACCCCAACCCCTACCTCTATCCCTACCCCAACCCCTAGCCCCACCCCCACCCCTACCCCTACCCCTATCCCTATCCCTACCTCTACCCCTACCCCTACCCCTATCCCTATCCCTACCCCTACCCCCACCCCTATCCCTATCCCTACCCCTACCCCTACCTCTACCCCTATCCCTACCCCTACCTCTACCCCTATCCCTACCCTATACCTACCTCTACCCCTATCCCTATCCCTACCCCTATCTCTACCCCTACCCCTACCCCTATCTCTACCTCTATCCCTATCCCTACCCTACCTCTACGCCTACCTCTATCCCTACCCCTATTCCTACCCCTACCTCTATCCCTACCCCTACCCCTTTCCCTACCTCTTTCCCTACCCCTACCTCTTTCCCTACCCCTACCTCTATCCCTACCCCTACCCCTATCCCTACCCCTACCTCTATCCCTACCCTTCCCCTATCCCTACCCCTACTCATACCCCTACTCCTACCCCTTTCCCTACTTCTATCCCTACTCCTACCTCTATCCCTACCCCTACCCCTACTCCTACCCCTTTCCCTACCTCTATCCCTACTCCTACCTCTATCCCTACCCCTACCCCTACTCCTACCCCTTTCCCTAGCCCTTCCTCTATCCCTACCCCTACCCCTTCCTCTACTCTATCCCTACCCCTCCCTCTATCCCTATCCCTACCGCTTCCTCTATCCCTACCCCTACCCCTCCCTCTATCCCTACTCCTACCCCTATCCCTACCCCTCCCTCTATCCCTACTCCTACCCCTTTCCCTACCCCTCCCTCTATCCCTATCCCTACCGCTTCCTCTATCCCTACCCCTTCCTCTATCCCTATCCCTACCCCTACCCCTTCCTCTATCCCTATCTCTACCCCTACCCCTTCCTCTATCCCTACCCCTTCCTCTACCCCTACCCCTTCCTCTATCCCTACCCCTACCCCTACTCCTACCGCTTCCTCTATCCCTACCCCTTCCTCTATCCCTACCCCTTCTCTACCCCTATCCCTACCCCTACCCCTACTCCTACCGCTTCCTCTACCCCTACCCATTCCTCTACCCCTACCCCTATCCCTACCCCTACTCCTACCGCTTCCTCTATCCCTACCCATTCCTCTATCCCTATCCCTACCCCTTCCTCTATCCCTACCCCTTCCTCTATCCCTATCCTTACCCCTCCCTCTATCCCTACCCCTAGTCCTACCCCAATGCCTTGCACATATTAAACATCAGAAAGAAACCACATTTAGGGACTTATAGAAATTAAATGTATCTAAACCACAAAAACCCTTAAAGTGCCGAATAATTAAAAAAGAGATCCACTCATTATACTTGCAAGCTCTTGTTGGACCTTCGAGCCTCTGCAATCCTTTAGAAGATAAGAATGGTGAGACACTTGGATTTATAAGATGTTGGACTGGGAGGTTCCGGGTGTGTCAAACGTTGCCCACCACCTCTAAGAATCAGAGGAACATTGGGAAATGGCTCCATAGCTAATTGTTGACCTTTATGAGGAATAAGCTCATTTCAGAGAATTATTGCTTTACAGAAGTTTCACTTCAAACACTTTTCTCAGGACACTCAACTCTGTAAAATCAGATGAAAGTTTGGATTTGCCGGATTATCTTTGTGTTTTTATTGTGCGGCTTTGATTTGTTTAATGTGCGCCGTGACGCTCCAATTATATGAGGGAAAGCCTTCTTCCCGTGTTTTATGGCTTCTCGGGGATTACTGTTTTATTGGAAGGAAACTGAATCTCTTCTATTTTACAGACCTTCCATCTCAGAAATCCAGGATGACTTCCTTTGTATCCATAGAATGGAAGATTCTCGGGCAAGGAATAGATTCCTTTCCTATCAATATGTCCTTCAGAAATGACTGTAGAGGATAGAATAGAACTGATATAAAATCCAGTTAGGAGAAGGAATGTTCCGCAGGATAGCACATCATTCCCAGGTATCTGGACTATTATATGTAGAGCTCATCAATCATGTACCTTACAGCTAAGCCTGACGTTCAGAGGGAGGCCTCCCGTACATGCCCGGCTCGGGGACCATTGATGTCAATGGCCATGAGAGTGCGGTGAGGTGCGGGTGTCGGTGTAGTCTTCTGCTGGAATGAGGGGATGCAGAGCAGGTGCGTCACCAGAGTGGGCCGGATATCTGGAACCGCAGATGTCAGCAGGAACAGCAGGCCCTGGGCTGGTGGGCAGCAGACAGCAGGAGCAGGAAGACCGGTGGCCCACAGTAGAGGACGCTCCAGCGGGAGCCAGGCAGGCGCAGGCAGCGCAGAAAACACAAAAGGCAGCGCTCTATGGGAACAGTCAGAAAGTACATGTAGACTAATAACTAAATAAAAGCTAGTTTATTGCACAAATGGTAAATAACCACGGCAAATGTCTGTAAAGCACTGTAGAATATTGAGTAGGATGCAGCGATCAGTCATAAAAACATAAATAATGTAGCGATTAAATTTGTTAAACCTCAAGATATTGAAAGCAAAAACGGTACCACACTGACATCCAGGTAGGGAGGGGTTAATATCATCCAGGTGGCTTATATGACGTGGGGAATGGGCGACCTTCACCACATTGAGAGCCTAAAACTCGCCCCTTCCTAACAAACCAAACCACCAAACCAAACCATTCACTCCCCCGTTATCTCTCACCTTGACTATTGTAACTCCCTTCTCATTGGCTGCCTCTCCATAGGCTCCTCCCCTCTTCAGTCTATCATGAATGCTGCTGCCAGACTTATCCACCTTACCAACCACTCAGCGTCTGCCAACCCTCTCCTCCAATCCCTACACTGGTCTCCATTCAGTGTCCACCAACCCTCTCCTCCAATCCCTACACTGGTCTCCATTCAGTGTCTGCCAACCCTCTCCTCCAATCCCTACACTGGTCTCCATTCAGTGTCTGCCAACCCTCTCCTCCAATCCCTACACTGGTCTCCATTCAGTGTCTGCCAACCCTCTCCTCCAATCCCTACACTGGTCTCCATTCAGTGTCTGCCAACCCTCTCCTCCAATCCCTACACTGGTCTCCATTCAGTGTCTGCCAACCCTCTCCTCCAATCCCTACACTGGTCTCCATTCAGTGTCCGCCAACCCTCTCCTCCAATCCCTACACTGATCTCCATTCAGTGTCTGCCAACCCTCTCCTCCAATCCCTACACTGGTCTCCATTCAGTGTCTGCCAACCCTCTCCTCCAATCCCTACACTGGTCTCCATTCAGTGTCTGCCAACCCTCTCCTCCAATCCCTACACTGGTCTCCATTCAGTGTCTGCCAACCCTCTCCTCCAATCCCTACACTGGTCTCCATTCAGTGTCTGCCAACCCTCTCCTCCAATCCCTACACTGACCTCCATTCAGTGTCTGCCAACCCTCTCCTCCAATCCCTACACTGGTCTCCATTCAGTGTCTGCCAACCCTCTCCTCCAATCCCTACACTGGTCTCCATTCAGTGACTGCCAACCCTCTCCTCCAATCCCTCCACTGGTCTCCATTCAGTGTCCTCCACCCCTCTCTGCCAATCCCTACACTGGTCTCCATTCAGTGTCTGCCAACCCTCTCCTCCAGTCCCTACACTGGTCTCCATTCAGTGTCTGCCAACCCTTTCCTCCAATCCCTACACTGGTCTCCATTCAGTGTCCACCAACCCTCTCCTCCAATCCCTACACTGGTCTCCATTCAGTGTCCGCCAACCCTCTCCTCCAATCCCTACACTGGTCTCCATTCAGTGTCTGACAACCCTCTCCTCCAATCCCTACACTGGTCTCCATTCAGTGTCTGCCAACCCTCTCCTCCAATCCCTACACTGGTCTCCATTCAGTGTCCTCCACCCCTCTCTGCCAATCCCTACACTGGTCTCCATTCAGTGTCCGCCAGCCCTCTCCTCCAATCACTACACTGGTCTTCATTCAGTGTCCTCCAACCTTCTCCTCCAATCCCTACACTGACCTCCATTCAGTGTCTGCCAACCCTCTCCTCCAATCCCTACACTGGTCTCCATTCAGTGTCCTCCACCCCTCTCTGCCAATCCCTCCACTGGTCTCTATTCAGTGTCCTCCACCCCTCTCTGCCAATCCCTACACTGGTCTCCATTCAGTGTCCTCCAACCTTCTCCTCCAATCCCTACACTGGCCGCCATTCAGTGTCTGCCAACCCTCTCCTCCAATCCCTACACTGGTCTCAATTCAGTGTCTGCCAACCCTCTACTCCAATCCCTACACTGGTCTCCATTCAGTGTCCACCAACCCTCTCCTCCAATCCCTACACTGGTCTCCATTCAGTGTCTGCCAACCCTCTCCTCCAATCCCTACACTGGTCTCCATTCAGTGTCCGCCAACCCTCTCCTCCAATCCCTACACTGGTCTCCATTCAGTGTCCACCAGCCCTCTCCTCCATTCCCTACACTGGTCTCCATTCAGTGTCTGCCAACCCTCTCCTCCAATCCCTACACTGGTCTCCATTCAGTGTCTGCCAACCCTCTCCTCCAATCCCTACACTGGTCTCCATTCAGTGTCTGCCAACCCTCTCCTCCAATCCCTACACTGGTCTCCATTCAGTGTCTGCCAACCCTCTCCTCCAATCCCTACACTGGTCTCCATTCGGTGTCCTCCAACCTTCTCCTCCAATCCCTACACTGACCTCCATTCAGTGTCTGCCAACCCTCTCCTCCAATCCCTACACTGGTCTCCATTCAGTGTCCTCCACCCCTCTCTGCCAATCCCTCCACTGGTCTCCATTCAGTGTCCTCCACCCCTCTCTGCCAATCCCTACACTGGTCTCCATTCAGTGTCTGCCAACCCTCTCCTCCAATCCCTACACTGGTCTCCATTTAGTGTCTGCCAACCCTCTCCTCCAATCCCTACACTGGTCTCCATTCAGTGTCTGCCAACCCTCTCCTCCAATCCCTACACTGGTCTCCATTCAGTGTCTGCCAACCCTCTCCTCCAATCCCTACACTGGTCTCCATTCAGTGTCTGCCAACCCTCTCCTCCAATCCCTACACTGGTCTCCATTCAGTGTCTGCCAACCCTCTACTCCAATCCCTACACTGGTCTCCATTCAGTGTCCGCCAACCCTCTCCTCCAATCCCTACACTGGTCTCCATTCAGTGTCCACCAGCCCTCTCCTCCATTCCCTACACTGGTCTCCATTCAGTGTCTGCCAACCCTCTCCTCCAATCCCTACACTGGTCTCCATTCAGTGTCTGCCAACCCTCTCCTCCAATCCCTACACTGGTCTCCATTCAGTGTCTGCCAACCCTCTCCTCCAATCCCTACACTGGTCTCCATTCAGTGTCTGCCAACCCTCTCCTCCAATCCCTACACTGGTCTCCATTCAGTGTCTGCCAACCCTCTCCTCCAATCCCTACACTGGTCTCCATTCAGTGTCTGCCAACCCTCTCCTCCAATCCCTACACTGGTCTCCATTCAGTGTCCGCCAACCCTCTCCTCCAATCCCTACACTGATCTCCATTCAGTGTCTGCCAACCCTCTCCTCCAATCCCTACACTGGTCTCCATTCAGTGTCTGCCAACCCTCTCCTCCAATCCCTACACTGGTCTCCATTCAGTGTCTGCCAACCCTCTCCTCCAATCCCTACACTGGTCTCCATTCAGTGTCTGCCAACCCTCTCCTCCAATCCCTACACTGACCTCCATTCAGTGTCTGCCAACCCTCTCCTCCAATCCCTACACTGGTCTCCATTCAGTGTCTGCCAACCCTCTCCTCCAATCCCTACACTGGTCTCCATTCAGTGACTGCCAACCCTCTCCTCCAATCCCTCCACTGGTCTCCATTCAGTGTCCTCCACCCCTCTCTGCCAATCCCTACACTGGTCTCCATTCAGTGTCTGCCAACCCTCTCCTCCAGTCCCTACACTGGTCTCCATTCAGTGTCTGCCAACCCTTTCCTCCAATCCCTACACTGGTCTCCATTCAGTGTCCACCAACCCTCTCCTCCAATCCCTACACTGGTCTCCATTCAGTGTCCGCCAACCCTCTCCTCCAATCCCTACACTGGTCTCCATTCAGTGTCTGCCAACCCTCTCCTCCAATCCCTACACTGGTCTCCATTCAGTGTCTGCCAACCCTCTCCTCCAATCCCTACACTGGTCTCCATTCAGTGTCCTCCACCCCTCTCTGCCAATCCCTACACTGGTCTCCATTCAGTGTCCGCCAGCCCTCTCCTCCAATCACTACACTGGTCTTCATTCAGTGTCCTCCAACCTTCTCCTCCAATCCCTACACTGACCTCCATTCAGTGTCTGCCAACCCTCTCCTCCAATCCCTACACTGGTCTCCATTCAGTGTCCTCCACCCCTCTCTGCCAATCCCTCCACTGGTCTCTATTCAGTGTCCTCCACCCCTCTCTGCCAATCCCTACACTGGTCTCCATTCAGTGTCCTCCAACCTTCTCCTCCAATCCCTACACTGGCCGCCATTCAGTGTCTGCCAACCCTCTCCTCCAATCCCTACACTGGTCTCAATTCAGTGTCTGCCAACCCTCTACTCCAATCCCTACACTGGTCTCCATTCAGTGTCCACCAACCCTCTCCTCCAATCCCTACACTGGTCTCCATTCAGTGTCTGCCAACCCTCTCCTCCAATCCCTACACTGGTCTCCATTCAGTGTCCGCCAACCCTCTCCTCCAATCCCTACACTGGTCTCCATTCAGTGTCCACCAGCCCTCTCCTCCATTCCCTACACTGGTCTCCATTCAGTGTCTGCCAACCCTCTCCTCCAATCCCTACACTGGTCTCCATTCAGTGTCTGCCAACCCTCTCCTCCAATCCCTACACTGGTCTCCATTCAGTGTCTGCCAACCCTCTCCTCCAATCCCTACACTGGTCTCCATTCAGTGTCTGCCAACCCTCTCCTCCAATCCCTACACTGGTCTCCATTCGGTGTCCTCCAACCTTCTCCTCCAATCCCTACACTGACCTCCATTCAGTGTCTGCCAACCCTCTCCTCCAATCCCTACACTGGTCTCCATTCAGTGTCCTCCACCCCTCTCTGCCAATCCCTCCACTGGTCTCCATTCAGTGTCCTCCACCCCTCTCTGCCAATCCCTACACTGGTCTCCATTCAGTGTCTGCCAACCCTCTCCTCCAATCCCTACACTGGTCTCCATTTAGTGTCTGCCAACCCTCTCCTCCAATCCCTACACTGGTCTCCATTCAGTGTCTGCCAACCCTCTCCTCCAATCCCTACACTGGTCTCCATTCAGTGTCTGCCAACCCTCTCCTCCAATCCCTACACTGGTCTCCATTCAGTGTCTGCCAACCCTCTCCTCCAATCCCTACACTGGTCTCCATTCAGTGTCTGCCAACCCTCTACTCCAATCCCTACACTGGTCTCCATTCAGTGTCCGCCAACCCTCTCCTCCTATCCCTACACTGGTCTCCATTCAGTGTCCACCAGCCCTCTCCTCCATTCCCTACACTGGTCTCCATTCAGTGTCTGCCAACCCTCTCCTCCAATCCCTTCACTGGTCTCCATTCAGTGTCTGCCAACCCTCTCCTCCAATCCCTACACTGGTCTCCATTCAGTGTCTGCCAACCCTCTCCTCCAATCCCTACACTGGTCTCCATTCAGTGTCTGCCAACCCTCTCCTCCAATCCCTACACTGGTCTCCATTCGGTGTCCTCCAACCTTCTCCTCCAATCCCTACACTGACCTCCATTCAGTGTCTGCCAACCCTCTCCTCCAATCCCTACACTGGTTTCCATTCAGTGTCCTCCACCCCTCTCTGCCAATCCCTCCACTGGTCTCCATTCAGTGTCCTCCACCCCTCTCTGCCAATCCCTACACTGGTCTCCATTCAGTGTCTGCCAACCCTCTCCTCCAATCCCTACACTGGTCTCCATTCAGTGTCCGCCAACCCTCTCTTCCAATCACTACACTGGTCTCCATTCAGTGTCTGCCAACCCTCTCCTCCAATCCCTACACTGGTCTCCATTCAGTGTCTGCCAACCCTCTCCTCCAATCCCTACACTGGTCTCCATTCAGTGACTGCCAACCCTCTCCTCCAATCCCTCCACTGGTCTCCATTCAGTGTCCTCCACCCCTCTCTGCCAATCCCTCCACTGGTCTCCATTCAGTGTCCTCCACCTCTCTCTGCCAATCCCTACACTGGTCTCCATTCAGTGTCTGCCAACCCTCTCCTCCAATCCCTACACTGGTCTCCATTCAGTGTCCGCCAACCCTCTCCTCCAATCACTACACTGGTCTCCATTCAGTGTCTGCCAACCCTCTCCTCCATTCCCTACACTGGTCTCCATTCAGTGTCTGCCAACCCTCTCCTCCAATCCCTACACTGGTCTCCATTCAGTGTCTGCCAACCCTCTCCTCCAATCCCTACACTGGTCTCCATTCAGTGTCTGCCAACCCTCTCCTCCAATCCCTACACTGGTCTCCATTCAGTGTCTGCCAACCCTCTCCTCCAATCCCTACACTGGTCTCCATTCAGTGACTGCCAACCCTCTCCTCCAATCCCTACACTGGTCTCCATTCAGTGTCCTCCAACCTTCTCCTCCAATCCCTACACTGGTCTCCATTCAGTGTCCTCCACCCCTCTCTGCCAATCCCTCCACTGGTCTCCATTCAGTGTCCTCCACCCCTCTTGGCCAATCCCTACACTGGTCTCCATTCAGTGTCTGCCAACCCTCTCCTCCACTCCCTATACTGGTCTCCATTCAGTGTCCGCCAACCCTCTCTTCCAATCACTACACTGGTCTCCATTCAGTGTCTGCCAACCCTCTCCTCCATTCCCTACACTGGTCTCCATTCAGTGTCTGCCAACCCTCTCCTCCAATCCCTACACTGGTCTCCATTCAGTGTCTGCCAACCCTCTCCTCCAATCCCTACACTGGTCTCCATTCAGTGTCTGCCAACCCTCTCCTCCAATCCCTACACTGGTCTCCATTCAGTGACTGCCAACCCTCTCCTCCAATCCCTACACTGGTCTCCATTCAGTGTCCTCCAACCTTCTCCTCCAATCCCTACACTGGTCTCCATTCAGTGTCCTCCACCCCTCTCTGCCAATCCCTCCACTGGTCTCCATTCAGTGTCCTCCACCCCTCTCGGCCAATCCCTACACTGGTCTCCATTCAGTGTCTGCCAACCCTCTCCTCCACTCCCTACACTAGTCTCCATTCAGTGTCCGCCAACCCTCTCTTCCAATCACTACACTGGTCTCCATTCAGTGTCTGCCAACCCTCTCCTCCAATCCCTACACTGGTCTCCATTCAGTGTCTGCCAACCCTCTCCTCCATTCCCTACACTGGTCTCCATTCAGTGTCTGCCAACCCTCTCCTCCAATCCCTACACTGGTCTCCATTCAGTGTCTGCCAACCTTCTCCTCCAATCTCTACACTGGTCTCCATTCAGTGTCTGCCAACCCTCTCCTCCAATCCCTACACTGGTCTCCATTCAGTGTCTGACAACTCTCTCCTCCAATCCCTACACTGGTCTCCATTCAGTGACTGCCAACCCTCTCCTCCAATCCCTACACTGGTCTCCATTCAGTGTCCTCCAACCTTCTCCTCCAATCCCTACACTGGCCTCCGTTCAGTGTCTGCCAACCCTCTCCTCCAATCCCTACACTGGTCTCCATTCAGTGTCTGCCAACCCTCTCCTCCAATCCCTACACTGGTCTCCATTCAGTGCCTACCAACCCTCTCCTCCAAACCCTACACTGGTCTCCATTCAGTGTCCTCCAACCTTCTCCTCCAATCCCTACACTGGCCTCCATTCAGTGTCTGCCAACCCTCTCCTCCAATCCCTACACTGGTCTCAATTTAGTGTCTGCCAACCCTCTACTCCAATCCCTACACTGGTCTCCATTCAGTGTCCACCAACCCTCTCCTCCAATCCCTACACTGGTCTCCATTCAGTGTCTGCCAACCCTCTCCTCCAATCCCTACACTGGTCTCCATTCAGTGTCCGCCAACCCTCTCCTCCAATCCCTACACTGGTCTCCATTCAGTGTCCACCAGCCCTCTCCTCCAATCCCTACACTGGTCTCCATTCAGTGTCTGCCAACCCTCTCCTCCAATCCCTACACTGGTCTCCATTTAGTGTCTGCCAACCCTCTCCTCCAATCCCTACACTGGTCTCCATTCAGTGTCTGCCAACCCTCTCCTCCAATCCCTACACTGGTCTCCATTCAGTGTCTGCCAACCCTCTCCTCCAATCCCTACACTGGTCTCCATTCAGTGTCTGCCAACCCTCTCCTCCAATCCCTACACTGGTCTCCATTCAGTGTCTGCCAACCCTCTACTCCAATCCCTACACTGGTCTCCATTCAGTGTCCACCAACCCTCTCCTCCAATCCCTACACTGGTCTCCATTCAGTGTCTGCCAACCCTCTCCTCCAGTCCCTACACTGGTCTCCATTCAGTGTCTGCCAACCCTCTCCTCCAATCCCTACACTGGTCTCCATTCAGTGTCTGCCAACCCTCTCCTCCAATCCCTACACTGGTCTCCATTCAGTGTCTGCCAACCCTCTCCTCCAATCCCTACACTGGTCTCCATTCAGTGTCTGCCAACCCTCTACTCCAATCCCTACACTGGTCTCCATTCAGTGTCCACCAACCCTCTCCTCCAATCCCTACACTGGTCTCCATTCAGTGTCTGCCAACCCTCTCCTCCAGTCCCTACACTGGTCTCCATTCAGTGTCTGCCAACCCTCTCCTCCAATCCCTACACTGGTCTCCATTCAGTGTCTGCCAACCCTCTCCTCCAATCCCTACACTGGTCTCCATTCAGTGTCTGCCAACCCTCTCCTCCAATCCCTACACTGGTCTCCATTCAGTGTCTGCCAACCCTCTCCTCCAATCCCTACACTGGTCTCCATTCAGTGTCTGCCAACCCTCTCCTCCAATCCCTACACTGGTCTCCATTCAGTGTCTGCCAACCCTCTCCTCCAATCCCTACACTGGTCTCCATTCAGTGTCTGCAAACCCTTTCCTCCAATCCCTACACTGGTCTCCATTCAGTGTCTGCCAACCCTCTCCTCCAATCCCTACACTGGTCTCCATTCAGTGTCCACCAACCCTCTACTCCAATCCCTACACTGGTCTCCATTCAGTGTCTGACAACCCTCTCCTCCAATCCCTACACTGGTCTCCATTCAGTGTCTGCCAACCCTCTCCTCCAATCCCTACACTGGTCTCCATTCAGTGTCTGCCAACCCTCTCCTCCAATCCCTACACTGGTCTCCATTCAGTGTCTGCCAACCCTCTCCTCCAATCCCTACACTGGTCTCCATTCAGTGTCTGCCAACCCTCTCCTCCAATCCCTACACTGGTCTCCATTCAGTGTCTGCCAACCCTCTCCTCCAATCCTTACACTGGTCTCCATTCAGTGTCTGCCAACCCTCTCCTCCAATCCCTACACTGGTCTCCATTCAGTGTCTGCCAACCCTCTCCTCCAATCCCTAAACTGGTCTCCATTCAGTGTCCATCAACCCTCTCCTCCAATCCCTACACTGACCTCCATTCAGTGTCTGCAACTCCTCTCCTCCAATCCCTACACTGGTCTCCATTCAGTGTCTGCCAACCCTCTCCTCCAATCCCTACACTGGTCTCCATTCAGTGTCTGCCAACTCTCTCCTCCAATCCCTACACTGGTCTCCATTCAGTGTCTGCCAACCCCCTCCTCCAATCCCTACACTGGTCTCCATTCAGTGTCTGCCAACCCTCTCCTCCAATCCCTACACTGGTCTCCATTCAGTGTCTGCCAACTCTCTCCTCCAATCCCTACACTGGTCTCCATTCAGTGTCTGCCAACCCTCTCCTCCAATCCCTACACTGGTCTCCATTCAGTGTCCATCAACCCTCTCCTCCAATCCCTACACTGGTCTCCATTCAGTGTCCGCCAACCCTCTCCTCCAATCCTTACACTGGTCTCCATTCAGTGTCTGCCAACCCTCTCCTCCAATCCCTACACTGGTCTCCATTCAGTGTCTGCCATCCCTCTCCTCCAATCCCTACACTGGTCTCCATTCAGTGTCCTCCAACCTTCTCCTCCAATCCCTACACTGACCTCCATTCAGTGTCTGCCAACCCTCTCCTCCAATCCCTACACTGGTCTCCATTCAGTGTCTGCCAACCTTCTCCTCCAATCCCTACACTGGTCTCCATTCAGTGTCCATCAACCCTCTCCTCCAATCCCTACACTGGTCTCCATTCAGTGTCCATCAACCCTCTCCTCCAATCCCTACACTGGTCTCCATTCAGTGTCCGCCAACCCTCTCCTCCAATCCTTACACTGGTCTCCATTCAGTGTCTGCCAACCCTCTCCTCCAATCCCTACACTGGTCTCCATTCAGTGTCTGCCATCCCTCTCCTCCAATCCCTACACTGGTCTCCATTCAGTGTCCTCCAACCTTCTCCTCCAATCCCTACACTGACCTCCATTCAGTGTCTGCCAACCCTCTCCTCCAATCCCTACACTGGTCTCCATTCAGTGTCTGCCAACCTTCTCCTCCAATCCCTACACTGGTCTCCATTCAGTGTCCATCAACCCTCTCCTCCAATCCCTACACTGGTCTCCATTCAGTGTCTGCCAACCTTCTCCTCCAATCCCTACACTGGTCTCCATTCAGTGTCTGCCAACCCTCTCCTCCAATCCCTACACTGGTCTCCATTCAGTGTCTGCCAACCCTCTCCTCCAATCCCTACACTGGTCTCCATTCAGTGTCTGCCAACCCTCTACTCCAATCCCTACACTGGTCTCCATTCAGTGTCCACCAACCCTCTCCTCCAATCCCTACACTGGTCTCCATTCAGTGTCTGCCAACCCTCTCCTCCAATCCCTACACTGGTCTCCATTCAGTGTCTGCCAACCCTCTCCTCCAATCCCTACACTGGTCTCCATTCAGTGTCTGCCAACCCTCTCCTCCAATCCCTACACTGGTCTCCATTCAGTGTCTGCCAACTCTCTCCTCCAATCCCTACACTAGTCTCCATTCAGTGTCTGCCAACCCTCTCCTCCAATCCCTACACTGGTCTCCATTCAGTGTCTGCCAACCCTCTCCTCCAATCCCTACACTGGTCTCCATTCAGTGTCTGCCAACCCTCTCCTCCAATCCCTACACTGGTCTCCATTCAGTGTCTGACAACCCTCTCCTCCAATCCCTACACTGGTCTCCATTCAGTGTCTGCCAACCCTCTCCTCCAATCCCTACACTGGTCTCCATTCAGTGTCTGCCAACCCTCTCCTCCAATCCCTACACTGGTCTCCATTCAGTGTCTGCCAACCCTCTCCTCCAATCCCTACACTGGTCTTCATTCAGTGTCCTCCAACCCTCTCCTCCAATCCCTACACTGATCTCCATTCAGTGTCTGCCAACCCTCTCCTCCAATCCCTACACTGGTCTCCATTCAGTGTCTGCCAACCCTCTCCTCCAATCCCTACACTGGTCTCCATTCAGTGTCTGCCAACCCTCTCCTCCAATCCCTACACTGGTCTCCATTCAGTGTCTGCCAACTCTCTCCTCCAATCCCTACACTGGTCTCCATTCAGTGTCTGCCAACCCTCTCCTCCAATCCCTACACTGGTCTCCATTCAGTGTCCATCAACCCTCTACTCCAATCCCTACACTGGTCTCCATTCAGTGTCCACCAACCCTCTCCTCCAATCCCTACACTGGTCTCCATTCAGTGTCTGCCAACCCTCTCCTCCAATCCCTACACTGGTCTCCATTCAGTGTCTGCCAACCCTCTCCTCCAATCCCTACACTGGTCTCCATTCAGTGTCTGCCAACCCTCTCCTCCAATCCCTACACTGGTCTCCATTCAGTGTCTGCCAACTCTCTCCTCCAATCCCTACACTGGTCTCCATTCAGTGTCTGCCAACCCTCTCCTCCAATCCCTACACTGGTCTCCATTCAGTGTCCACCAACCCTCTACTCCAATCCCTACACTGGTCTCCATTCAGTGTCTGCCAACCCTCTCCTCCAATCCCTACACTGGTCTCCATTCAGTGTCTGCCAACCTTCTCCTCCAATCCCTACACTGGTCTCCATTCAGTGTCCATCAACCCTCTCCTCCAATCCCTACACTGGTCTCCATTCAGTGTCTGCCAACCTTCTCCTCCAATCCCTACACTGGTCTCCATTCAGTGTCTGCCAACCCTCTCCTCCAATCCCTACACTGGTCTCCATTCAGTGTCTGCCAACCCTCTCCTCCAATCCCTACACTGGTCTCCATTCAGTGTCTGCCAACCCTCTCCTCCAATCCCTACACTGGTCTCCATTCAGTGTCTGCCAACCCTCTCCTCCAATCCCTAAACTGGTCTCCATTCAGTGTCCATCAACCCTCTCCTCCAATCCCTACACTGACCTCCATTCAGTGTCTGCAACTCCTCTCCTCCAATCCCTACACTGGTCTCCATTCAGTGTCTGCCAACCCTCTCCTCCAATCCCTACACTGGTCTCCATTCAGTGTCTGCCAACTCTCTCCTCCAATCCCTACACTGGTCTCCATTCAGTGTCTGCCAACCCCCTCCTCCAATCCCTACACTGGTCTCCATTCAGTGTCTGCCAACCCTCTCCTCCAATCCCTACACTGGTCTCCATTCAGTGTCTGCCAACTCTCTCCTCCAATCCCTACACTGGTCTCCATTCAGTGTCTGCCAACCCTCTCCTCCAATCCCTACACTGGTCTCCATTCAGTGTCCGCCAACCCTCTCCTCCAATCCCTACACTGATCTCCATTCAGTGTCTGCCAACCCTCTCCTCCAATCCCTCCACTGGTCTCCATTCCGTGTCTGCCAACCCTCTCCTCCAATCCCTACACTGGTCTCCATTCAATGTCTGCCAACCCTCTCCTCCAATCCTTACACTGGTCTCCATTCAGTGTCTGCCATCCCTCTCCTCCAATCCCTACACTGGTCTCCATTCAGTGTCCTCCAACCTTCTCCTCCAATCCCTACACTGGTCTCCATTCAGTGTCTGCCAACCCTCTCCTCCAATCCCTACACTGGTCTCCATTCAGTGTCTGCCAACCTTCTCCTCCAATCCCTACACTGGTCTCCATTCAGTGTCCATCAACCCTCTCCTCCAATCCCTACACTGGTCTCCATTCAGTGTCTGCCAACCTTCTCCTCCAATCCCTACACTGGTCTCCATTCAGTGTCTGCCAACCCTCTCCTCCAATCCCTACACTGGTCTCCATTCAGTGTCTGCCAACCCTCTCCTCCAATCCCTACACTGGTCTCCATTCAGTGTCTGCCAACCCTCTACTCCAATCCCTACACTGGTCTCCCTTCAGTGT
This sequence comes from Lithobates clamitans, assembly GCA_037952925.1. NCBI lineage: Eukaryota > Metazoa > Chordata > Amphibia > Anura > Ranidae > Lithobates > Lithobates clamitans. Next base: position 132,072 of record JBBGZY010002514.1, on the reverse strand, counting down.
CCACCAACCCTCTCCTCCAATCCCTACACTGGTCTCCATTCAGTGTCTGCCAACCCTCTCCTCCAATCCCTACACTGGTCTCCATTCAGTGTCTGCCAACCCTCTCCTCCAATCCCTACACTGGTCTCCATTCAGTGTCTGCCAACCCTCTCCTCCAATCCCTACACTGGTCTCCATTCAGTGTCTGCCAACTCTCTCCTCCAATCCCTACACTAGTCTCCATTCAGTGTCTGCCAACCCTCTCCTCCAATCCCTACACTGGTCTCCATTCAGTGTCTGCCAACCCTCTCCTCCAATCCCTACACTGGTCTCCATTCAGTGTCTGCCAACCCTCTCCTCCAATCCCTACACTGGTCTCCATTCAGTGTCTGCCAACCCTCTCCTCCAATCCCTACACTGGTCTCCATTCAGTGTCTGCCAACCCTCTCCTCCAATCCCTACACTGGTCTCCATTCAGTGTCTGCCAACCCTCTCCTCCAATCCCTACACTGGTCTCCATTCAGTGTCTGCCAACCCTCTCCTCCAATCCCTACACTGGTCTTCATTCAGTGTCTGCCAACCCTCCCCTCCAATCCCTACACTGGCTCCCAATCAGTGTCCGTCAACCCTCTCTGAGGGCCTATCCAGAAGCAAGAGAGGAGTGCACGTTTGGGACTGCGGCTTGCAGTCCAAGCGAAAGTGACGATTCTCCCGGCCAGAGAACCTGTCGTGGTCAGAGGTAGAGGGGAAGCTGTCACCAGGGCCGGTACAAGGCAGGGGCGGAAGGGGCAGATGCCCTGGGCGGTACGATTTTCTATAGGAGGGGGGGCGCAGGTGAAGTGCCGCTGTACCCAGAACATTGTCTGTGAGTGTGCCGAGTGCGCTCCTCCTGCATCCGGCACAACAAGCACTGGATTCACCTCCCTTCCCTGTCAGCTTCACTGTTCACTCCCCCTACGGAGCAGCCTTGTAGTCCCGGCCGGCGGCGGGGTGGGAGGACTCAGAGGAGCGCGGAGAGCTGTGGTGGCGCTGCAACCTAGAGGAGCCGAGGAGCCGAGGAGCCTGGCTCTAGCTGGAAGTGGAAAGCAGTGTGGGTGGGAAGCAGGCATCTCTGAGCCGCGATCCCGGTCCTCTTCAGCAGCGTATCCCTCCCACTAGCTGCCGCACAGGCAAGTTTAGAAATCGTCTTCTCCTCAGCTCAGACAGGACAACATGAGGAGGAACGTCGGAAGATGGGAATCACAGAGGTCTGTGTATGAGGAAAGCTGAGGGAAAGGAGAGGGAAAGGAGAGGGAAAGGAGAGCTGCACTGAGGACACAAGGGGAGCAATGAGAGTATTGGTAGGGAGAAAATGATTACTTCTAGGTGGGAATGATATGGGGGAGGGGGGTGTATTTGTGCTGTTGTGTTAGGAAGGGAATTATATAGTTACATAGTAGGTGAGGTTGAAAAAAGACACAAGTCCATCAAGTCCAACCTCTGTGTGTGATTATGTGTCAGTATTACATTGTATATCCCTGTATGTTGCGGTCATTCAGGTGATTATCTAATAGTTTCTTGAAGCTATCAATGCTCCCCGCTGAGACCACCGCCTGTGGAAGGGAATTCCACATCCTTGCCGCTCTTACAGTAAAGAACCCTCTACGTAGTTTACGGTTAAACCTCTTTTCTTCTAATTGTAATGAGTGGCCCCGAGTCTTGTTAAACTCTCTTCTGCGAAAAAGTTTTATTTCTATTGTGGGGTCACCAGTACAGTATTTATATATTGTGGGGTCACCAGTCCGGTATTTGTATATTGTGGGGTCACCAGTCCGGTATTTGTATATTGTGGGGTCACCAGTCCGGTATTTGTATATTGTGGGGTCACCAGTCCGGTATTTATATATTGTGGGGTCACCAGTCCGGTATTTATATATTGTGGGGTCACCAGTCCGGTATTTATATATTGTGGGGTCACCAGTCCGGTATTTGTATATTGTGGGGTCACCAGTCCGGTATTTATATATTGTGGGGTCACCAGTCCAGTATTTGTATATTGTGGGGTCACCAGTCCGGTATTTATATATTGTGGGGTCACCAGTCCGGTATTTATATATTGTGGGGTCACCAGTCCGGTATGTGTATATTGTGGGGTCACCAGTCCGGTATTTATACAATGAAATCATATCCCCTCTCAAGCGTCTCTTCTCCAGAGAGAATAAGTTCAGAGCTCACAACCTTTCCTCATAACTAAGATCCTCCAGACCCTTTATTTGCTTTGTTGCCCTTCTTTGTAGTCGCTCCATTTCCAGTACATCCTTCCTGAGGACTGGTGCCCAGAACTGGACAGCATACTCCAGGTGCGGCCGGACCAGAGTCTTGTAGAGCGGGAGAATTATCGTTTTATCTCTGGAGTTGATCCCCTTTTAATGCCAATATTCTGTTTGCTTTGTTAGCAGCAGCTTGGCATTGCATGTCATTGCTGAGCCTATCATCTACTAGGACCCCCAAGTCCTTTTCCATCCTAGATCCCCCCAGAGGTTCTCCCCCCAGTCTTTAGATTGCATTCAGATTTTTGCCACCCAAATACATTATTTTACATTTTTCTACATTGAACCTCATTTGCCATGTAGTTGCCCCTCCCCCATTAATTTGTTCAGATCTTTTTGCAAGGTTTCCACATCCTGCGGAGAAGTTATTGCCCTGCTTAGCTTAGTATCGTCTGCAAATACAGAGATTGAACTGTTTATCCCATCCTCCAGATCGTTTATGAACAAATTAAATAGGATTGGTCCCAGCACAGAACCCTGGGGGACCCCACTACCCACCCCTGACCATTCTGAGTACTCCCCATTTATCACCACCCTCTGAACTCGCCCTTGTAGCCAGTTTTCAATCCATGTACTCACCCTATGGTCCATGCCAACGCACCTTATTTTGTACAGTAAACGTTTATGGGGAACTGTGTCAAATGCTTTTGTAAAATCCAGATACACCACGTCTACGGGCCTTCCTTTATCTAGATGGCAACTCACCTCCTCATAGAAGGTTAATAGATTGGTTTGGCAAGAACGATTCTTCATGAATCCATGCTGATTACTGCTAATGATATCGTTCTTATTACTAAAATCTTGTATATAGTCCCTTATCATCCGCTCCAAGAGTTTACATACTATTGATGTTAGGCTGACTGGTCTGTAATTCCCAGGGATGTTTTTTGGACCCTTTTTAAATATTGGTGCTACATTAGCTTTTCTCCAATCAGCTGGTACCATTCCAGTCAATAGACTGTAAAAATTAGGAACAACGGTCTGGCAATCACCTGACTGAGTTCCCTAAGTACCCTCGGATGCAAGCCATCTGGTCCCGGTGATTTATTAATGTTAAGTTTCTCAAGTCTAATTTTAATTCCGTCCTCTGTTAACCATGGAGGTGCTTCCTGTGTTTTTTTGTTTAATATGTTTTTATTGATGACAGGAAGTCCAATACACAAAAATAGGTGCCCATCACATGCTTGGGCATAATAAACATACATAAAATGTTATACATTCCATATTATGTTAAGGTACAATGTAAAGGTATGTATGCAGGGCATGAGCACTCACAAAAAACTTAAACTATGATATTTGAAACAGGACCTGATCCTGACATATTTTTCACTTATATGAACATCTAGACATTAAAAGTAAAAGAGAGAGATAGAGAAGAGAAGAAAAGAACAGGGATAGGGCAGGAGGGAATGGGGGGGTGAGAGTGGGAGAGGAAGGGAGGGGGAGGAGGGATGGGAAGGGTGCCCACCTCAGCCAGGGCGTTGCATTTTAATATACAGACACATTACGTGTTTGAAGCCATAATTTCCGCGTACGCCGCGGAGTACTTGAAGGCGAACCACTGGGACCATATTTTCCTCCCTAAGTCTGATTTGTTTCTGAGGGAGAAGGTTAAGTCCTCCATGTAGTATGTGTGGTTTACCTCACATAACCATTGGCGCAGGGAAGGTATCTTTGGAGTTTTCCAGAACCTAGGTATGAGGGTTTTGGCAGCGTTTAATAAATGTGGTGTGATGGATTTTTTGTATGGTCCCACTGGCTCGTCTGTACAATGCAATAATACCTGCCAGGGGTCATTAGGAACCTCCGAGCCCTGGATTTCTTTTATCCAATGGAGGATAGTAAGCCAAAAGGGCCTAATAAGTGGACAGGACCACCAAATATGAGCATGTGTTCCTCTCTCTCCACATCTCCTCCAACAGAGAGGTGAGACCTGAGGAAATAGCTTGTTGAGCACAGCAGGAATGTAGTGCCACCTGGTCAAAAGTTTATAATTAACTTCAGCTGATTTCGAGGACATGGATGATGCGTGAGAGAGTTGAAGGATAGAAGACTTCTGGGTTTCCGTTAGGGTCTGAAGAAGATCCTTTTCCCAGTTGCGAAGGAAGCTAGGATATCCTGCGGTGCTCAGTGATCTTAGTGATTTATAAAAATAAGAAAGAGGTTTCTCCACTGGGTGGACGTCAACAAAGGCTGCTTCTATCACCGTTAGGTTAGATACATTGCGCAATGGCTTAGGAAGGGTTTTAATGAAATCAGATAATTGCAGATATCTCCATAGGTCCATAAGCGATGGGTTCGGGACCGTTGTGAGCATGGACAGAGGTAAAACGTCAGAGTCTTTGGTGACTTGATGTAGTAACACTGAGTTCCCAAGATTCCAGGAGTGTAACCTGGGATCAATGTTCCCCAGGGGGGAAATACATGTGACCAGTTATTGGCATGAGGGGGGAGTTGTATTGCCAAGGGTGCCTTTTACAAAGTAAGTCCCAGACCCGTAGCGTATAACACGTGAGAGGGGATGTTCCCTCAAATAAGTGCCTGGTTTTCTTCGGGATCCAGATTAATCGATAGAGGTCAGTGCCCCCCAGTGCCACCTCCAGTGATACCCAGAGTTTTGAATCTTTATGATATTTCCAATCTGAGATTCTGGATAAAATGGTTGCCAAAAAATATTGTTTGATGTCCGGGAGGGCCAGACCTCCCTCCGCCTTTGATCTAGTAAGAAGCGATCTGGTCAGTCTGGGACGACGTCTACCCCAGACGTATCTGCAAATCATAGTTGTTATGCGTTTAAAGTACTCAGCAGGAATATGAAACGGTATCATTTGGAACAGGAAGAGCAGCCTGGGCAGTATGTTCATTTTAACCACTCCTATCCTCCCCAGCCACGAATGTGCAAGTTGAGACCATTTTTGGAGATCGGATTTGATTGAATTTAATAGAGGCATAAAATTGGTTTGGAATAAAGAGGATAGTGCGGGAGTAAGGAATATACCTAGATATTTCATGGCTTTTTTTTGCCAACTAAAAGGGAAAGATTCCTGTAGGTGAGTTGCGGTTTCTTTGGGGACTGAAATATTTAGGATTTCAGATTTTGTCATGTTAATTTTAAAGTTTGAGATTTGGTTAAAGGTCGAAAAGGCCTGCATTAAGTTGGGAAGGGTAATTCTAGGTTGTTGAATGTAAAACAAAATATCGTCCGCATATGCGGCATATTTATGTTCAAAGGAGCCCACAGTAATGCCGTGTATGTTTGGGTTGTGTCTTATAGTTGATAGAAAGGGTTCTAACGATAGGGCGAATAAAATCGGTGAAAGGGGGCATCCCTGATGAGTACCGTTATGTAGAACGAAGGGGTCACTAAGGGTGCCGTTAATTCTAAGTTGGGCTGTGGGATAATTATAGAGAGCTGCTATTTGGCTCAGGAAAGAGGAGCTCAGCCCCAGATGAGCCAGGGTCGCCATTAGGAACTCCCAGTCCACCCGGTCAAACGCCTTCTCGGCATCCGTTGACAGTAGCAGGGTGGACTGGGAGGACCCACGCACGTGCGCGATCAGGGAGAGGGTACGCAGAGAGTTATCGCGTGCCTCTCTACCGGGAATAAAACCCGTTTGTTCATTCGAAACCCATTTAGGGACTAAGGGGAGGAGTCTATTAGCTATTAGTTTTGCGTATAATTTAGCGTCAATATTCAAAAGGGAGATGGGGCGATAACTACCACAGCAACTAGGGTCCTTTCCTGCTTTGGGGATAATTGTGATGTGTGCATATAAAGTTTCTGGTCTAATGGGGTCACCGGAGGGAATTGAGTTAGCATAGTTAGCAAGTCTTGGGAGCAGGATGTCTGCAAAAGAGCGATAATAGGAGACCGTAAGCCCATCCGGGCCCGGAGCCTTGCCCGATGCCATGGCCTTAAGAGCTCTACGTAGCTCAGAGGTGAATTCACCGTCTAGGGTTGACAACAAATCATCTGCCAGTCTTGGGAGTTTAGCTTTTGCAAGGTAGTCTTGTATAGCCTGTCTGCGGGTAGCTTGGTCGGGTATATTGTGTTGCACATGGTATAGTTGTTGATAAAACATTCTAAACTCGGCCGCTATTGCAGGGGTGTGGTGAACTAGCTCATCAGTTCTAGATTTAATTTTAGCAATGAAAGTTGCAGCTTTTTTTTGTTGCAGAGAGCGAGCCAGCAATCTACCAGGCTTATTGCCCCATTCGTATGAACGTTGGGCTATAATGCGAAATTGCTGTTTTTGTTCAATAAGAAAGAGATTTTTCAGATCTTCTCTCTTTTTGGTTAGGGCTTCAAACACCTGATTTGCTAGGCCCGCTTTGTGCTGTCGTTCAAGGGCGCCTATATCTCTGAGGAGTTCTGCTTGCTGTGTTGCTCTCTCTTTTTTTTTTCCTAGCCCCTAGTTCAATGAATTTTCCTCGTATGAAGGCCTTATGGGCCTCCCAAAGTACTCCCGGGGAGATCTCCGGGCTGGCATTGTCCCCGAAGTATTGTGCCAATTCCTTGGAAATAGCGGTAGTGTCTATGTCATCCATGAGTAAGTGGTCGTTTAATTTCCAGTTAACGATCTTAGTTAGGATAGAGGGAATTTTTATCTGAAGTATAATTGGTGCGTGATCTGATAATGTGGAGGTTTCTATCTTTGAGCCAATGATAAGGGGGAGGTGAAAGTGATCAATAAAGAGGTAATCGATGCGTGAATATGAGTGATGTAAGTGCGAAAAATGGGTGTAGTCTCTCGCTTTAGGATTGAGGATTCTCCAAACATCGATTAACTGGGCGTCATGCAGACGTTTGCGTATGAGTGTTAATCGTCTGTGTGTGATACAGGATGTGCCTGTGGATGTGTCAATAGGGGGTTCCAAGGGGGCATTAAAGTCTCCTGATAGAAGGACACACCCCTGGGCAAAATCTGTCAATTTAGTGAGGGTGGCGGTCAGAAAGCCAGTTTGGTCTCGATTGGGAGCGTATAGTGTGGCGATAGTGCATAACATACTACCCAGCTTGCCCCTAAGAAATAGAAATCGCCCCGAAGGGTCGCTTACCATAGTTTCGAACGAGAACGAGGTACCCCTGCGAAAGCCAATGGCCACACCTTTAGACTTGTGAATATCAGAAAGACTGTAGTACCACGTGGGGTACATTGGGGAAAAGAGTTTCACTGTTGTTGTGTGTGTCAGATGAGTCTCCTGCAGGCAAACAATGTCAGCCCGCAGGCGATCCAGCTCTCTAAATAAATTGTGACGCTTACCTGGAGCGTACAGTCCCCGGACGTTAAGTGAAAGTATGTTGAGCTTAGCCATTGACTCCGTCAGGGGGAACCCACTCCATCCATTCCATAAGCCCATTGAATCTGAGGTGGACACCAATAAGGAGATTAGGGATGGGGTAGGGTGGGGCAGGGGAAATCCAGGAGAGGAAGGAGAAGAAGGTAAACAGAGAAAAAGAAGATAAGAAGGAAGAAGGTAGATTACCAAATTGCATCGTCACAGTCACCACCCAGTCTGTACTTAGGCGGCAATCAGCACGCAAAACACTGCAGTGCATGATGGGGATAAATCGCGGGCCCCGCACACCCGGTGTCCCAACCCCGAGGGGGACGAGCCCACGAGTGCACGGGACCCCCCAACATCCCCGGGGGAACGGGTCCACCACCCGGAACGACAAACAGAGGGCGCTCAATGTGGCGCATCTGTCCGCCCCAGAGCTCCGGAGCCGGCACAAACAAAATGTTATAACATCAAACCCAAGAGGCGTTTGCCAAACCCATCAAATTCAAATTTAACCTTATAAAACTTTAAACCAAGTAACACCGGTAGGGTTAATGTCCCGGCAGTCTTTAGCTATGTTTCTCTAGACCAAGTGTCCAAAAAAAAAGAAAGCAAAAGAGAGAACAACAAATAAGTAAAAACAAGATCTGTTATATCAGATCGAATAACTAAATACTTGCGGCCAACACCAAGGACATGATGTTGCAGGCCATAGCCAGGATCCTTTTGCTTCCAAATAGGAGTCACCCAACTTGTGGAGGAGGAGATCCAGAAGAGCCCGATCTGCGCTTGTGATCTACTTTTTGCCACCGTGGTTCTGCAGAGGGGGTAGGGGATGGAATGAGATCTTGCCATCCTGGGAGTTCTGGTGTGGGTATATTGAGATCCGTGCAGAACTTATCCAGGTCCTCTGGGAAGCGAAGTGTCACTGTTTTGCCCTCCTTGTGCGCAATGAGTGATGCAGGGAACCCCCAGCGATAGTTGATCGATGCTGCACGGAGCTGTTCAGTTAAGGGACGCAGAGCCCTGCGTCGGTCCAGCGTTTCTCTGGCTAGGTCTGGGAAGAACAAGAGGGAGGCCCCGTCAAAGTCCAGAGGTGATTTTTCTCGGGCCTTCTTCATGATTATTTCTTTCTCCTCAAAATAATGCAGTCTGCATATCACGTCCCGCGGGACTTCCGATGACAAGTTGCGGGGGCGGAGGGCCCTGTGAGCTCGGTCTATTTTCAGAGGAAAGTCCGCGGGCTGACCGAGGAGGCTGTTGAATATACCTCGCAGTGAGGGGAGGAGGTCGTCGTCTCCCGTTGCCTCTGGCAACCCTCTTATCCTGATGTTATTCCGCCTATTGCGGTTCTCCTGGTCCTCGATCTTGTAGAGGGCCATTCTGTGCGCAATAGAGAGGGTGCGGGTGGTGTTCTGCAAGGCCCTAATGGCGGTCGCGTGGCGATCCAACCGTAGTTCGGTCTCCTCCACCCGCTCTAACACGTGCGAAAGATCCGATCTCACCGCGGAGATCTCCTTTTTGATCGAGCGCTTCAGCCCTGCGAACAAGGAGGTCAGCTCTGTCTTGGTAGGGAGATCGCTCACGAGCGCCGCAACCCCGAGTATTTTGAGGCGCTCTCGTCTCCCTCTGAGCAGGCCGAAGTTGCTGGGGAGTGTCTCCCGGGCTCAGATCTGTGGCGGGAGGCGGAGCACGCACCCCGAGGAGAGCGGCCTAGCTCGTCCATATCAAGGGAGTCCTCTGGATCGGTGGCCAGGTAACGTTTTATGGATCCCGAAGGGGTTCCTTTTTTAGGCAGGGACTTGCCTGGTCTCTTCCGCATGCTGTGGAGGTTCAAACCGGGTAGAAATCTTGGGTTAAGCCGATGAAAAGTAGTGTCAGCGCCGGAGCTCGAGGAAGACACGTCTTTACCGCTGCATGCCGAAACCACGCCCCCCGTGCTTCCTGTGTTGTGTCCTGAGGATAAACACTGCAGTTTTGGTTACTGAAGCCCCCCGATTCCCTTGTTAAGACTGAGGAGAAGAATAAATTCAATACCTTTGCCATCTCCCCATCCTTTGTAACCAGATGTCCTTCCTCGTTCTTTATGGGGCCAACATGGTCTGTCCTCCCTTTTTTACTGTTTACATACTTAAAGAATTTCTTGGGATTTTTTTTGCTCTCCTCCGCTATGTGTCTTTCATGTTCTATCTTAGCTGTCCTAATTGCACCCTTACATTTCTTGTTGCATTCTTTATAAAGTCTGAATGCTGATGATGATCCCTCAACCTTGTATTTTTTAAAAGGCCTTCTCCTTTGCTTTTATATGCGTTTTTACATTGGAGTTAAGCCATCCAGGACTTTTGTTCGCTCTTTTAAATGTATTACCCAATGTGATACATTGGCTAATGCCCTTATTTAATATGCTCTTAAAGCAAACCCATCTCTCCTCCGTGTTCTTTGTTCCTAATATTTTATCCCAATTTATGCTTTCTAGCAAGGTTTGTAGTTTAGGGAAGTTGGCTCTTTTGAAATTCAATGTCTTTGTGTTCCCTTCATGTTTCCTATTTGTGTGATTTATACTGAAACTAATTGACCTGTGATCGCTGTTCCCTAAATTGCCCCGTATTTCCACATCCATGATCAGGTCTGTATTGTTGGTAATCAGTAGATCCAGTAATGTTTTATTTCTAGTTGGTGCGTCTACCATCTGACCCATAAAATTGTCCTGCAAGACATTTAGGAACTGGCAGCCTTAAATGAATACGCGGTTCCCTCCGCCCAGTCTATGTCTGGATAATTAAAATCCCCCATTATGATAACACTTCCCATCCTTGCTGCTAATCCAATTTGTGATAGGAGATCCGTCTCCACTTCCTCCCTCAGGTTAGGGGGCCTAAAGCATACTCCCAGTATTATTTTCCCCTTAGCTTCATCCCTTTGGAGCTCTACCCATAAGGATTCCACCTCCTCTCTAGCTCCCTCAGTGATGTCATCTCTCACATTCACTTGTGCATTATTCTTCATATATAGGCATACCCCTCCCCCTTTTTTACCCTCTCTATCCTTGTGATAAAGGGAATACCCCTGAATGTTTGCCAGCCAATCATGAGAGCTGTTGAACCAGGTCTCTGAAATTCCCACGAAATCCAAATCTTTCTCAAATAACAGTATCTCTAGTTCACCCATCTTGTCCGCCAGGCTCCTGGCATTGGTGAACATGCCACGTAGTTTAGACCGGTCGCATATTGTCCTCGTATTGGGTGTTCCGAGATTGCAACAAGGACTTGCTACTATACTTACCTTGGATTTATGTGGTTTGGTTAACCTACCACTAATGCCCCCAATACTACCCTCTGGAATATGTTCCGTGCTGACTATCTCTACCTCTGGACCCTCATCCCCGTCACCTAGTTTATAAACCCCTCTAACTTTTTGCCCATCTTCATTCCCAGCAGATCTGCACCCTCCTCATTTAGGTGCAGTCCGTTCCTTCTATAGTACCGGTTACCGACTGAGAAGTCGGCCCAGTCCTCCAGGAACCCAAACCCCTCCTTACTACACCAGCTCTTCAGCCACTTGTTTACTTCCCTAATCTCCATCTGCCTTTCTGGTGTGGCTCGGAGTACCGGTAGTATTCCTGAGAATACTACCTTGGAGGTCCTTTTCCTCAATTTAGCTCCTAAGTCCCTAAAATCGTTCTTTAGGACACTCCATCTGCCTCCGACTGTACATTGTCATTGGTGCTTCCCCAGTCCTCCCAGTAATCTGTCCACCAGATCCGTGATGTGCCGAACCCGGGCGCCCGATAGACTGTTCGGCGTTTCAGGTCTTTGTTACAGATTGGACTCTTTGTCCTTCTAAGAATTGAGTCCCCTACCACCAGAATCTGTCTTTCCTTTCCCTTCCCTTCCCCCCACTCTCACTGGAGGAATTCTTCCCCCGGCAGCTTTGAGAGTCCCTCATCTTCAGCAGTGCTGGTCCCTGAGTGGTTTCACCAATGTCACTCAATGGAGCGTACTTATTGGGATGCTCCAGTCCTGGATTGACCTCCCTGTCACTTCCCCCTCTACCCCTCCTGACTGTCACCCATCTACTCTTTGCTAGTGCCTGCACCTCTTTGTCTCCACCCCCTCTGTGCCGGCACCTCTTTGTCTCCACCCCCCCTGTGCCTGCACCTCTTTGTCTCCACCCCCTCTGTGCCGGCACCTCTTTGTCTCCACCCCCTCTGTTCCGGCACTTCTTTGTCTCCACCCCCTCTGTGCCTGCACCTCTTTGTCTCCACCCTCTCTGTGCCGGCACCTCTTTGTCTCCACCCCCTCTGTGCCGGCACCTCTTTGTCTCCACCCCCTCTGTGCCGGCACCTCTTTGTCTCCACCCCCTCTGTGCCGGCACCTCTTTGTCTCCACCCTCTCTGTGCTGCCACCTCTTTGTCTTCACCCACCTCTGTGCTGGCCCCTGCCGTGTACGTTCCTGGCCCTGCTTTAGTATGGAGGGACTTCTCAGTGCTGACAGTTGCTTCCCCAGATTCAGATACAAGATGTACAATGAGTCGCCTCTCCACACCCACTTGTTATCTGTTACCTATGTGGAGCTACATATGTTGTACATATTGATGGGCTAGACCTATATGGGTCAATGTATGGTTATCCAATTTTCTAATTCACTTACATCCAGTATGGATGAATGATACATTTTTATACTGATTTTTAATGACTTTTGGATCATGAATAAACTTTATATTTTTTATGCACAACTCCAGTACTCATCTCCTTTAATTAGGGGTTATTGTTGGCAACATACAAAGTCCTTCCTTCCTTGTCCTTCTGTGACATTTATTGGATGTGGTGCCATGTCAGTAGCTTGTGCTTCACTCTATTTTCAATCTTCTCTTAGAATTGAATGGTAAGGAATATTACATGTGCACAGTGAAAGGAAGCAAAGAATCTAGGAGACATTACAAGCATTGTGGGTATTATTCGTCCTGTTGGCACAAATGATGAGCCAATCACAGAGCGGATGTTTATACATTGACCCCTATGAGCGCGTGCTGTTCGGGTTATTTCCAGGTGGTTTCGCTCCTCCAGGAACCACGCCTTGCCATGCACATTGATTTCCTTTTTGCAGATCTTGTATTTTTGGTAAATCTGCTTCAGATTTATATATTTTATTAGAAGGTCACAGAAAATAAATTTATGAATCTGATTTTAAATTTTTGTTTCACGTTTTTGTTGACAATATTTTCTCCCAGTTATGTGGTAATGGGACTTCAGCATTGGAAAACTAGAATTAATTCTGAATTCTATACAAATGGAAAAATGACTAATGACATATATGGGGCTATATCCAAACAATCTTCTAGATAACCACCAGAATTCACTGATCAGCCCTTCAAAACCTCTGATTAGATATACAAACAATATTTTATGACATATATGAGGTTCTGTTATTTGATAAAGGATTTGTATTCATCCATTCCGGAGAATTACCCAGCCCTGCCACTCTACACAGCCAGGTTGGTGACCTGACTGGTCTCTATTACAATTATACAATACATTCTGGTCATCCTCCAGCCTGGGATTGTATGGTGAAGAAGTAGTAGCTCCTCCCCCTGCTCCATCTTGGTGACTCTCCCACCCCCAGCTTTGGGTTATTATACAGAGAGGTGGATAACTCGCCACATTTAGATATTTACACAGGTTGCATTCAAAATTACTTTTCATGATTTTTTAATGAATATTTTGTACACAATGAATACATAACTGCATTAAGGGGATCATGTCTCCCTTATGTCATTTTTAATTTATGTTATTTTATGGGTTAGGCTTATCCCACAACATCCAAGTCTTCCATGCAGGCGCGGTATTCACTAATGGTTTGGACAATTGGTTTCTGTATCACCGGAAATGTAGATTTGGTCCTAATGACAGTATTAAGGAAATGTTATGGAGGCCAGAGACCCTGCAAAGGAATAACTATAAAGATATGTCACACGTAACGGAAATGGATGAAAGGAATACAATCTGCTGCCATGAGACAAAAGACGTTTGTATTGTAAAATTATAAACTTCTGCAACACATTCATTTGTATTTTTATTCTGTTAGCAAAGTACAGAGATTGTATTTCAGAGAGAAGAGGACTGTGGTTTTTTGATCTGAGAATAATGATGTTCATGTCCATCTTAGAGTCTTCAGACCACCAGCAATCCATGGACAGGTACCCCAGACAAGTGTCCATCTGTCCACTCTTGCTGTTCTTGGTTGGATTCTTGGAGAACTTGAAGAATGTTCCTCATACTAGGCAAGTAATGGACATTTCACCATAGTGAAGATGGAGATGAAGATGGAGATGAAGAAGATTGCTCCAGGCTCTACCATTGGGTAGGTGTTGAGATGGTGATGTTCCTGTCTGAATTTTGGTGGACAGTTCACGTAATACATTATATATCAGTTTATTTCCAGCACCGTTGGAGGTAGATGACATAAAACAAGCATACAAACATTGGAACAAAATCTTCTGCTCATTGATAATTCCGGCGCCCCAAGGGCGGCTTCCTGAGGAACGAGGAAAACTTATAGCCAAACTTAGTTGAGCTGTATATGAGGTCTTTATTCTTGTAACAAGGGAAATATGGCGTCGCACAATCATTTGGCCCTTGGCCCATCAGATTGTTCTCAGGGAAGTCATCAGGAGATTTGTTGTACTTCGCTATCCACGTTTCAAAGATCCTGCACAGAAGATATCACTAGTTTTAGTACAGAACCAGATATAATCTACAGGGAAATACACTTTTACTAAATTGTAAACCATTTATTTCCAGGTTGCCAGAATCTACAAAAGAGTTTTCAACCATTAGAGAGGAGTGACCACAAAGATAGCACTGGACTCCACATATAGAGGAAGAGAAGATTCATTCAGGAAATTCAGGAAAGCAATAAAAGGTGATCGGGTGTACAAAACCTTAAAGCAAATGTCCACCTAAAGATTGTCGAGTAGATGACAATGTGACCCTTTTCTCCACTTGTAATCTAACATCAGATAAAAGCATCCTACCACCCAGGCCCAGACTGGCCATAGGGCAGACCGGACCTTTCCCGGTGGGAAGGACCGCCTGGTCCGTGGCCTGTTGATGACCACAGCAGGCAGTAAGCGGACAGAGAAAACACAGACCGTGGCCGCTGTTCACCTCTCGCGATGCATCCATGCCCCATCCAAGTCTCACACAAAGCTCAGCCTCCGAACCAGTGCTAACAGTTTCCCCCCACCTCCTACTCCCGCACCTCTCCTCTTGTGTCTCCCGGGGATATGTGGACGGGAAGAGTGAGAGCCTCCACCCCGGGGTGAGTAAGCCCACCCTCTCTCCCGCCTCCCAGTGTATAAACAAATTTAACCCCTTCAAGCCAACAGTACACAAATATGTGGCCTCTCAGAGGGTGGGACTTAGTGCCGAGCGGCCGTATATTTGCATACCACACTGCAAACACAGCTGTGCTGAGATCTGACGCACTCCCGGCACAGTTACCGGCGCCTAACAGAAAGCTCCCGATCGCTGTTTGTAATAGGGAGCTTTCTGATCATGTGACTGCCATGACAGCCAATCACAGCTGTCTTGTGATCATAAATACCTTAAAGGGCCAGGAGGCGCCAGTGCAAAGGGGTTAAGGAGTGCTCTGTGGATTCTGAAGCAAAGTGGGGCTTTGGTGAGCAGAGTTCCCCTTTACACGAGAGTTCACAGCATTCCCCCCTACTTCAAAGCCCCCCCTTAAATCAAGGTTCCCCTTTACAGCACAGACCCCCCTTAAATCAGGGTTCCCCTTTACATTGGAGTCCACAGAGCTCCCCCTTACAGTTTAAGTGGAAATTCTGTGGACTCGAAGGGGGGGCTGTGCGGACTCTGATGTAAGGGGGGCTGTGCGGACTCTGATGTAAGGGGGGCTGTGCAGACTCTGATGTAAAGTGGGCACTGTAATCGTTAAAATGCCCCTTTATATTACAGTGTGGAGGACCAATTCTGTGAATATCTTGTCACCAACCACCCCCTCGAACATCCACCCACATCACCCACCCCCCGGGAAAAATTGGCTGCTCAGTGTAAAATCCCTGAGCCTATTTTCTTGTCTCAGTCCGGGCCTGCTACCACCTTGCAGGTCAGTTTTGTGATTGAAGCATGTTCAGGGCGGCTGGAAGTGTCTGAAAATGACTTTTATTGCTGTTTCTTTATATCAGGCCCCTGGACGTTTCTACTACTTACTTATCGATAAAGCTGTGATGTAGGATGAAGATGGGGTCATTGCTGGAGATGGGGATCTGAGACATGGTGCCTCCCAGATATATGTGGACCAGGTTGTGTAAACTTCTTTTCAGTGTCACCCCATCTGGTGATAAGAACCCTAAAAAAATAGATGGAACGTCTGTAAGTACATTGTATCTTGAGAGGACATTAGAGTTTCAACAAATGAAGCTTACATAATTACATTGTTAAAAAAATTATTTAGCTTTAAAAACATCACAAATCCATAGCTGGGAAAGGGTGCAGAGTAACTGGTGCCTAATTGTCAATATTAGTTAGCTATCATTGGGGCCCTTCTATAAGGCGGTGCACGAGAAGCTGTCCCTTTAATTGTGTACACAATAAATGTCTGATGGGCTGTTAGGTAAGAATCTGTCTCTATTGACATTAACTGTATACAGCAAAGGATTAAACTTGGCAGTTCTGCTTACCACTCCTGGCAACAAGCCAGGTCCCCAATGCTTGGTGGTCAGATGTCTCAGAAGTCTCAGCCTTCACAATTAGGTCCTCATGATCAGGTCTCCCACAAAGCTCAGTCCTAGCTTTTCAGACTCTCCCCTGGTTCTCCCTGACTATAGGCACACATGGCAATCTGTCTCTGCAGTTTTGGGTCCCAGCATGGCAGGAGAGCAATCAGTGTCACAGTCCTCAGCTCCTATCCTCTCACTCTCCAGTAATTTGCCCTCCCCTATATGCAGAGAATCCTGAATATTAAAGTGCAGAGCCCATAGCCTCCAGTGCACAGTGCTCTTTTTTGGACTACATATCCCATGATCCTCAGCGGCCGCACAGCAAATCCTCTCTGCCGCTGTTGATTGGCTGAAGTTGCTGCTGCTGTCAGAATGGAGGGGGAGCAGGATCGAGGGGGACTTCACACAGCCCACTCTGACAGCAGGGAAGCTAGGGGTGAGAGGCAACTGCCGCAAACAGATCCCAGGGGGGCGGATGAGGGAGATCGATCGCACACAGAGCCACTCAATCAGCCAGCAGCTCTGCTCATGTCTGCAGTACCGGATGGGAAAGGAAGGAGAAGAGTGAGCACAGGAGTACTCAGCTACTCCTCCTGCTGGCTGACAGTGGCGGGGGAGAAGGTGACAGAGACCGGCACATAATGCCAGAACAAGGTCATCCAGTGCCCAGGGCAAACATGTGAAACTCCCCCCCCCTCCCACCTATCACCCCACCAACCCCTGCTCCCTGTGGAATAGATAAAAGGGCGGGGCCAATATATTGGCATGCAACAAAATGTTTGTGGCTTGTAATTAAAGAGCACCAATATTTGTGGTGCAGCAGACTTGAAGGTCTAACATTGGTGCACAAATATGGGATTAATTGTCAGAATACAACATAATGGGAGGATTCCCCTATCCACATCAAATGTGTGGATGGGTTCATCTGGGTTTTTTTTGCTCAAGCCACTGGCTAAACTAAATTAAAAAAAACTTCTCTATGGCCAGCTTAAGGTTCCTTTCAGATGGGTATTCCGATAAGGTCTGCCTGTCAGTTTTTCCATGCAGCCCAAGGGAAACGCTGATGTAAATAGACTTGTGTGTTCCCCCTATCTCCGAATCCATCCAGGTCTGGAAAAAAAATGGAAAAAATACCTTTCTGGACCTAAATATGACACATAGGAGGTAGCCTGACAGACACTAGAGTCTGTGTACATCCGGCTTCCCATAGAGCTCTCATGGGTCCATTTGGGTGGGGGTTCACTTTTTGCCAGCCATTAAAATGTCACGGCTTCCACCACCATTATTTATTATCCTGTGGAGGCCTGATATATAACCCCATGAGATATTGGCCATACCTTCCAGGGAATTCCGGAAGCTGTGCCTGGATGTCTCATTAAAGGGAGGAGTATCCATTTTTTCCAGTTTTAACGCATTGTCTACATCCTCGTAGGTGGGCAGGTTGGGTGCGTAGGGCGTGGTTCCCGGTTTTCGGTGTAGTCTTTCCAATTTATATTCTTCATCGGCCAAAGGACAATATTCATCAGGGAAATCAAAGCCACTACAAATAGCCTTCAATAAAAAAGATACAGAAAACATGGCAGATATTATTGAGGTCAATGTGCTTTATTTCATTCAAAGTGCGTGTGTGGAAAATGCATTTTTTAGTTTTAAATAAAGTGAGGAAAAGTTAGACTCTTCTGAATGTGTCCCCACCAAGGAGATTCATCCCTCTATATGTGTACTGGTGACTACTATCACTGGAGAAGACATTATTAGGTCACCTACAATTTGAATGTTGTCCCCAGAACAAGAGGTAAGGGTAAATCTTCTGTTGGGGTCACTTGTTCCAGGGACAAGTGTCCAAGAGAGGAACTCCACTGACATTGGGAGATTTACTCTAACTTCCTGTTGTATCGCTGTGACAAGAAGTGAACGGAAATCTCCCCAATGGTACACACACAGCACAACATGACCTGGCAGGATTTTCAATGCTTTTCCTATTCTATCCAAAAACTACAACATTGTTCAAGAAAAGTTTGGGCTATACATAAATTTTACATTTCAGAAGCACTTCCTATTCTAAACTTTAAAGTACCAAATAAAGGAAAGAAGATACAATAGACATGGAGTATACATAAGGACAGTATGTTCCTAAACCCATGGAGACCCCCACATTTAACCTTATATCCTCGACTCTTTCAGGTTGATGCCAAGAAGCCATTTGTTTGGGTTCCAGAGTGTTCTTGAGGTCACCCATCACCAAATCTATGCCCTCCGCCACAGTCCCACAGAGAAGATCATGGTAAACCCTGAAGTATAATCCAATTAGGAATGACATTTACCAAAGTGGGCCCTTGAACTCTCTCTCACCCCACTCACAGTCACCGGTACACCTATGGCTGCTTAGCTGCTGCCCTTCTATCTAGCCTAAGCTGCATCCAGCTCTCTCCTGCACTTTGTGTGCACCTCTCCATGGTATCTAGTGGGTTCCAGCTGGTTGCCTTCCTCTGTGAGCTGCCGGCACTTTCCTTCCCTTCCGCCACTTTCCTTCCATTCTGACTCTTGGCTGCTGCTTATGTGGGTTCCAGGGGCAGGGACGCTGATGAAGCCAATCTAAGACCTCCTTTCTCCCCTCTCCCAGTGACCTGTCAATCGAATGGCTGGGGAGGAGGAGTAACTTTGGCACGGCTACAAGAATGATGGTGGCTGGGCTGTGTGGTTTAAAAGGGACCTCCATCCAGGGCCCCTCCTGAAATGATCCCCCAAGATTGTCCCACAGAAAATATTGTACCATTATTTAAGTAACATGCTAGAATCGGGTAACTGTCAATTATTTGAAAGTATTATGAGACGAGGCAAACCAAAATATCAGTGTTAATGAGGAGGTGGAGACTCAGCTACTGATGGAAAGGGCTGCAAGGGCTGGGACAGTGATAATAATGGGGGATGGTAACTACCCAGAAATTGATTGGAGTAATGCCACTGCTGGGACAGTTAAAGGGCAAACATTTATATCTCTATCAAAAGACAATTTTATGGTCCAGTTTATTGAGGCCCCGACTAGGAATCACGCTCTGCTGGGCCTGGTTACCAATATTCATATAAAAGAACACCTGGGTAGCAGTGACCATAACATGATTTCATTTGATGTTAGCTGTAAGCAACAAACACATACGGGAAATATAAAAACACTTCACTTTAAGAGAGCAAATTTTCCAAGGATGAGGGCTGCTCTCCACAATTTAGACTGGGAGGGAATATTGGCATCAATGGGCACAGAACAGAAATGTGAATTCTTCAAAGTGACTGTATGTGAACTCACTGAAAAGTATATTCCTATGGTCAATAAGTTTAAAAGGCTAAAAATAAAACCTATGTTGCTCACGGCCAAAGTTAAAATGGCTATAAAAAATAAGAAAAGAACTTTTAAAAAAATATAAAAATGAAGGAACGTTATCATCCTTTAAATGCTACACAGAATATAACAGAATATGTAAAAAGGAAATCAAAGACGCAAAAATTCAAAACGAACGACAGATTGCAAAAGATAGTAGGACAAACCCCAAAAAATTCTTCAAATATATTAATAGTAAAAAGGTCAGGTCTGAGCATGAAGGCCCTTTACAAAATAATCTGGGGGGTGACTGGGGACAAAGAGAAGGCAAATTTATTAAATACTTTCTTCTATTGGAGAGGACAAAATTACTTTATATGCTGATGATACACTTTTATTTTTGGGAGATACTTTGTCTTCGATGGAGGCAGTGATGTCCTTAATTAATACGAATGACTCCTTTTCAGGCTTTAAGATAAATTGGGACAATTCATTTATTTTACCGGTGGACACTCTGGTGACCAATCTGCCAAATTCTGCTTCTCAAATTGCTGTAGTTTCTACAGTTAAATATTTAGAGATAGACGTTACATCACAAGTGAGTTCATATGTGGAGAGGAACTTGGTCCCATTACTTAAGCAACTTGGGCAAGTGGGGAAAATCTGGAGCAAATTGCCTTTTACAATAATAAGCAAAGCAAATTTGATAAAGAATATTATATCTGCTACAGAATTGCCCCATATGGCTACCATGGAAATTTTTAAAACAAATAGATACCCTGTTTAGAGATCTTATTTGGAGATATAAATATCCCCGGATTAGATTGGAAATTGTGCAGCTGCCTAAGGGTCGGTTCGCAGTACAACGACTTGGGATCCGACTTGTCAGCCCTCAAGTCGCATCAAGTCGCTTGACATTGGGAATTGCATTATAGTCAACGAGAGCCGTCTTAATGTACACTACTGAAGTCGCTCCGACTTCAGAAAAGGTTCCTATACTACTTCAAGGCGACTTCTAGACGATCTGTACCCATAGAAGTCAATGGAAGTCGCCTCAAAGTCGGATCCTCATCTATATTGAAGTGACTTTACAGGAAAAAGAAAAGATCACGAGGGAGAGCTCCATGCCAAATTTTAAATAAAAAACCGGCATGGGTTCCCCCTCCAGGAGCATAGCAGGCCCTTAGGTCTGGTATGGATTTTAAGGGGAACCCCCTATGCCAAAAAAACGGTGTGGGGGTCCCCCCAAAATCCATACCAGACCCGTATCCGAGCACGCAGCCCGGCTGGTCAGGAAAGGGGCTAGGGACGAGTGAGCGGGCCAGCCCCCTCCTGAACCGTACCAGGCCGCATGCCCTCAACATGCAGCCCCCCCACCCCAAAGCACCTTGTCCCCATGTTGATGAGGACAAGGGCCTCTTCCCAACAACCCTGGCCGTTCGTTGTCGGGGTCTGCGGGCGGGGGGCTTATCGGAATCCGGGAGCCCCCTTTAATAAGGGGGCCCCCAGATCCCGGCCCCCCACCCTGTGAATGAGTATGGGGTACATCGTACCCCTACCCATTCACCTGGGGAAAAAAAAGTGTCAATAAAAAAACACACTACACATGTTTTTAAAGTAATTTATTACTAGGGGTCTTCTTCCGACTTCGGGGGTCTCTTCCGACTTCTCTGCTCTCTCTGGCCTCTTCTCCCGGTGTCCGGCCTCTTCTCCCACTCCCCTGTTCTTCTGCCGGGCTCCTCCGATATCTTCCGCTCTTTTGCCGCTCTCTTGCTAGCGGTGGCCCGGTCTTCTCCATCATCTTGTTCCCTCTTCTATTCTTCCGATGTTGACACAACGCTCTCTCGCAACGACTTATATAGACATGAGGCGTGGTCACTGGGTGATGTCATCTGGTGACTCCGCCCCTTATGACATCACCTCCCGGGGCATGATGGGACTGTGACGTCATAAGGGGCGGGGTCACCGGGTGACATCACCCCATGCCTATATAAGTCGTTGCGCACCTCGCACACTGCATTACAGCGGGAGAGAGCGTCCTGTTAACATCGGAAGAAGAGAAGAGGGAACAAGAGGACGGAGAAGACCGGGCCACCGCTAGCAAAAGAGCGGCAAAAGAGCAGAAGATAGTGGAGGAGCCCTGCAGAAGAACCAGAGAGCGGGAGAAGAACCAGAGATCTGGAGAAGAGGCCGGAGACCGGGAGAAGAGGCCGGAGAGAGCAGAGAAAAACCGGACACCGGGAGAAGAGGCCGGAGAAAGCGGAGAAGTCGGAAGAGACCCACGGAGTGGGAAGAAGACCCCCGAAGTCGGAGGAAGACCCCTGGAGCTGCCTATTAAATTACTTTAAAAACCTGTCTAGTGTGTTTTTTTGATGGACACTTTGTTTCCCCCAGGTGAATGGGTAGGGGTACGATGTAACCCATACTCATTCACATAGGGTGGGGGGCCGGGATCTGGGGGCCCAGATAATAAGTTAAAGGGATTCCGATAAGCCCTCCGCCCGCAGACCCTGACAACCAACAGCCAGGCTTGTCGGGAAGAGGCCCTTGTCCTCATCAACATGGGTACAAGGTGCTTTGGAGTGGGTGGGGGCGCAGGGCGCCCCTCTTCCCCAAAGCACCCACCCCCCATGTTGAGGGCATGCAGGCTGGTACGGTTCAGGAGGGGGGGGCGCTCGCTCGTCCCCACTCCCTTTCCTGACCGGCCAGGCTGCATGCTCGGATAAGGGACTGGTATGGATTTTGGGGGGGACCCCCACGCCGTTCTTTCGGCATAGGGTGTTCCCCTTAACATCCATACATCCTGGTATGTTCCTGGAGGGGAATTCCATCTCGCGCTCGCTGCAATAGGAAATTGTGTTTTTCCTATTGCAGCGAGCGCCAGATGTACAGTATTCTGTCGCCGAGAACCAGCGCGATCCGCGCTGGAAACACATTCTCGTGGGCAGGTTCTGTATGTCAAAGAGCTGATTATCTCTGATTGGCCACAGGCAAAGTCGCCTGTCCTGGGGGCGACTTGAAGTCATGTTGTAAGTCACTCAAACTCGCCTTGAAGTCGCCTTGCAAAGTCACGCTGAAGTCGTGTTGCCCCTGTGGGAATCGGCACTAAGGATGAACGAGACTTGGCTGTTCCTAATGTCAGATCTTATTATTTGCCATCCCAACTCCAACAACTGTATGGATGGAAGATTATAGATTGTGAGGATCCCATACATCAAATTATATTCTCTCAATTGCAGATAGATCCACTAGTGCAGTCAATAGTCGCTCACCATTTTTATAATAAACATAGATATCCTACATTCTATTTAATACATAGGATTTAGATTACTGTTCAACAAGATACTCAGTATGATGGATATACTCAATATATGCCCATATAGAATAATTCACAACTGTCTGAAGTGGCGAAGCTAAAAAATTTTGATATCTGGAAAAAGTCTGGCAATTTGCTTCTTTATGAAGGTGATGTTTTGTGGCCGTTTGATAAATTGGCAGCGAAATATCACTTGTCTAATAAATTATTTTTTCAGTATTTTCAGCTACGGCATGCTTTGCAGAGCCAAGCAAAAGTCTTTTTATTAAAATATAATCCTTCATCAATTCTATGGCAGTAACTCCAAGATGTGCTAAACAGGGACTCATAGGAAATATATACTCTTCTAAACAAACGATAGGTAGAATCAATTCACAAGACGTTAGTTTTAGATGGAGGCGTAGAGATCTAGAGACACTTAGCGATGAAGAATGGGGGCACGCTCTAAAAAATGTATTTAAGGCATCTTTATCCTCTACACAGTGTTTGACTCAATTATTTATTATCTGTAGAGCCCAATATACTCCCTTAAAATTGTACTTCTGGTGTAAAGCAACTCCGTCAAATTGTCCGAGATGCACTACTGGTACCAGCACACTTATACATATGCTTTGGCGATGTCCCAAATTGCACCGATAATGGGAGTCTGTATTTGATATTTTAAATTCCATGTACAGCCTGATCCAAAAATTGCATTGCTATATTGGATTATACCGAAAGATATCCTCCCAGTTCAAAAATGGATATCAAAATATCCACCAATGATAGATCAATGGATCAAAGCAATTAACTTTAATCTAAAACGAGAGGAACTGACATATAAACATAGGAGATGTTCTATAAGATTTGTAGAGATCTGGCATTGGTGGGTAGTCTCCAGCCTGCCTGAGGAACCAGCTGAGTATATAAAAAATATGGAAAAATGAATAAAGAGATATAATCCTGGAGCGAAACAAATACATAATAATACAACCCCTGGCAAAAATGATGGAATCACCAGTCCCTGAGGATGTTCCTTCACTTGTTTATTGTTGTAGAAAAAAAGCAGATCACAGACATGGCCAAAAACTAAAGGCATTTCAAATGGCAACTTTCTGGCTTTAAGAAACACTAAAAGAAATCAGTAAAAATAATTGTGGTGGCCAGTAACAGTTAGATTTATAGAACAAGCACAGGGAATAAATGATGGAATCACCCTGTAAATTTTCATTACAAAAACTAACACCTGCATGAGATGAAATCTGCTTGTTAGTATGAAGGAAAAGAGGAGAGATCACACCTTGGAGAGCTGTTGTAACAAGTGGACTGACATGAAGCATGGCTCCAACACCAGAGATGTCCATTGAAAATAAGGAGAGGATTATCAAACTCCTTAAAGAGGGTAAATCATCACACAGTGTCGGCTGTGTCTAAAACATGGACCAAATACAAACAACATGGGAAGGTGGTTAAAGGCAAGCATACTGGTAGACCAAGGAAGATATCAAAGCGTCAAGACAGAAAACTTAAAGCAATATGCCTTGAAAACAGAAAATGTACAACAAAACAAATGAGGAACAAATGGGAGGAAACTGGAGTCATCATCTGTGACCGAACTGTAAGAAACCGCCTAAAGGAAATGGGATTTACATAGAGAAAAGCTAAAAGAAAGCATCTCTAACACCTAAACACAAAAAAACAAGGTTCCAATGGGCTAAGGAAAGGCAATGGTGGACTGTGGATGATTGGATTTCTGTCTTGACGCTTTGATATCTTCCTTGGTCTACCAGTACGCTTGCCTTTAACCACCTTCCCATGTTGTTTGTATTTGGTCCATGTTTTAGACACAGCCGACACTGCGTGATGATTTACCCTCTTTAAGGAGTTTGATAATCATCTCCTTTTTTTCAATGGACATCTCTGGTGTTGGAGCCATGCTTCATGTCAGTCCACTTGTTACAACAGCTCTCCAAGGTGTGATCTCTCCTCTTTACCTTCATACAAACAAGCAGATTTCATCTCATGCAGGTGTTCGTGTTTGTAATGAAAATTTACAGGGTGATTCCATCATTTTTTCCTCAGAGTTGAGTGATTCCATAATTTATTCCCTGTGCTTCTTCTATAAATCTAACTGTTATTGGCCACCACAATTATTTTTACTGATTTCTTTTAGTCTTTCTTAAAGCCAGAAAGTTGCCATTTGAAATGCCTTTAGTTTTTGGCCATGTCTGTGATCTGCTTTTCTTCTACAACAATAAACAACTGAAGGAACATCCTCAGGGACTGGTGATTCCATCATTTTTGCCAGGGGTTGTATATGTTTCATGTGGGTAAGAAGTGGAGGAGGGGATTGAAATTTGGTTTGACGAGCGAAATAGGTAAGGGTGAGGTTCCTGTTTTTTTCTTTTTTTTTTTTGATGTTAGGTGGTTTATGTGATGGAATATTCTATGTGTTTTTTCTCTTTTTTGTTGTATAATGTCAAAATTTATTTGATTGAAAAAAATAAAATTTCTTCAGCTCTTTCTTTGGCTCATAAGTGATATGGTCCAGAAATATTTAGACAGAATAAAGGTGAATAAAGCCCGTGGACCTGATGGCATCCACCCACCGATCATTTTAAGCAACGGACAGCATGGATTCATGAAAGACAGAAGTTGTCAAACAAATCTGATTTCTTTTATGAAGAGGTAAGTAAAACCTTGGACAGAGGGGTGGCTGTGGACGTGGTATACTTGGACAGAGGGGTGGCTGTGGACGTGGTATACTTGGACAGAGGGGTGGATGTGGACGAGGTATACTTGGACAGAGGGGTGGCAGTGGACGTGGTATAGTTGGAGAGAGGGGTGGCTGTGGATGTGGTATACTTGGACAGAGGGGTGGATGTGGACGTAATATACTTGGACAGAGGGGTGGCAGTGGACGTGGTATAGTTGGAGAGAGGGGTGGCTGTGGATGTGGTATACTTGGACAGAGGGGTGGCTGTGGATGTGATATACTTGGACAGAGGGGTGGCAGTGGACGTGGTATAGTTGGAGAGAGGAGTGGCTGTGGATGTGGTATACTTCGACAGAGGGGTGGCTGTGGACGTGGTATACTTCGACAGAGGGGTGGCAGTGGACGTGGTATAGTTGAAGAGAGGGGTGGCTGTGGATGTGGTATACTTGGACAGAGCGGTGGCTGTGGATGTGATATACTTGGACAGAGGGGTGGCTGTGGACGTGGTATAGTTGGAGAGAGGGGTGGCTGTGGATGTGGTATACTTGGACAGAGGGGTGGCTGTGGACGTGATATACTTGGACAGAGGGGTGGCTGTGGATGTGGTATACTTGGACAGAGGGGTGGATGTGGACGTGATATACTTGGACAGAGGGGTGGCAGTGGACGTGGTATAGTTGGAGAGAGGGGTGGCTGTGGATGTGGTATACTTCGACAGAGGGGTGGCTGTGGACGTGGTATACTTTGACAGAGGGGTGGCAGTGGACGTGGTATAGTTGAAGAGAGGGGTGGCTGTGGATGTGGTATACTTGGACAGAGCGGTGGCTGTGGATGTGATATACTTGGACAGAGGGGTGGCAGTGGACGTGGTATAGTTGGAGAGAGGGGTGGCTGTGGATGTGGTATACTTCGACAGAGGGGTGGCTGTGGACGTGGTATACTTTGACAGAGGGGTGGCAGTGGACGTGGTATAGTTGGAGAGAGGGGTGGCTGTGTATGTGGTATACTTGGACAGAGGGGTGGCTGTGGACGTGATATACTTGGACAGAGGGGTGGCTGTGGACGAGGTATACTTGGACAGAGGGGTGGCTGTGGACATGGTATACTTGGACAGAGGGGTGGCTGTGGACGTGATATACTTGGACAGAGGGATGGCTGTGGACATGATATACTTGGACAGAGGGGTGGCTGTGGACGTGGTATACTTGGACAGAGGGGTGGCTGTGGATGTTTTATACTTGGACAGAGCGGTGGCTGTGGACGTGGTATACTTCGACAGAGGGGTGGCTGTGGACGTGGTATACTTCGAGAGGGGTGGCAGTGGACGTGGTATAGTTGGAGAGAGGGGTGGCTGTGGATGTGGTATAGTTGGAGAGAGGGGTGGCTGTGGATGTGGTATACTTTGACAGAGGGGTGGCTGTGGACGTGGTATACTTCGACAGAGGGGTGGCAGTGGACGTGGTATAGTTGGAGAGAGGGGTGGCTGTGCATGTGGTATACTTTGACAGAGGGGTGGCTGTGGACGTGATATACTTGGACAGAGGGGTGGCTGTGGACAAGGTATACTTGGACAGAGGGGTGGCTGTGGATATGGTATACTTGGACAGAGGGGTGGCTGTGGACGTGGTATACTTGGACAGGGGGATGGCTGTGGACATGGTATACTTGGGCAGAGGGGTGGCTGTGGACGTGGTATACTTGGACAGAGGGGTGGCTGTGGATGTGGTATACTTGGACAGAGGGGTGGCAGTAGACGTGGTATACTTGGACAGAGGGGTGGCTGTGGATGTGGTATACTTGGACAGAGGGGGTTGTGGACGTGATATACTTGGACAGAGGGGTGGCTGTGGACGTGGTATACTTGGACAGAGGGGAGGCAGTAGACGTGGTATAGTTGGAGTGAGGGGTGGCTGTGGACGTGGTATACCTGGACAGAGGGGTGCCTGTGGATGTTTTATACTTGGACAGAGGGGTTGCTGTGGACGTGGTATACTTGGACAGAGGGGTGGCTGTGGATGTGGTATACTTAGACAGAGGGATGGCTGCGGACGTGGTATACTTGGACAGAGGGGTGGATGTGGTATACTTGGACAGAGGGGTGGCTGTGGACGTGGTATACTTGGACACAGCGGTGGCTGTGAACATGGTATACTTGGACAGAGGGGTGGCTGTGGACGTGGTATACTTGGACAGAGTGGTGGCTGTGGACGTGGTATACTTGGACAGAGGGGTGGTTGTGGATGTTTTATACTTGGACAGAGGGGTGGCTGTGGATGTTTTATACTTGGACAGAGGGGTGGCTGTGGACATGGTATACTTGGACAGAGGGGTGGCTGTGGACGTGGTATACTTGGAAAGAGGGGTGGCTGTGGACGTGACATATTTGGACAGAGTGGTGGCTGTGGACGTGGTATACTTGGACAGAGTGATGGCTGTGGACGTGGTATACTTGGACAGAGGGGTGGCTGTGGACGTGGTATACTTGGACAGAGGGATGGCTGCGGACGTGGTATACTTGGACAGAGGGGTGGCTGTGGACGTGGTATATTTGGACAGAGGGGTGGCTGTGGAGGTTTTATACTTGGACAGAGGGGTGGCTGTGGACGTAGTATACTTAGACAGAGGGGTGGCTGTGGACGTGGTATACTTGGACAGAGGGGTGGCTGTGGATGTTTTATACTTGGACAGAGGGGTGGCTGTGGACGTGGTATACTTGGACAGAGGGGTGGCTGTGGACATGGTATACTTGGACAGAGGGGTGGCTGTGGACGTGGTATACTTGGACAGAGGGGTGGCTGTGGACGTGATATACTTGGATAGAGTGGTGGCTGTGGACGTGGTATACTTGGACAGAGTGGTGGCTGTGGACGTGGTATACTTGGACAGAGGGATGGCTGCGGACGTAGTATACTTGGACAGAGGGGTGGCTGTGGACGTGGTATACTTGGACAGAGGGGTGGCAGTGGACATGGTATAGTTGGAGAGAGGGGTGGCTGTGGACGTGGTATACTTGGACAGAGGGGTGGCTGTGGACGTGGCATACTTGGACAGAGGGGGGCTGTGGACGTGATATACTTGGACAGAGGGGTGGCTGTGGACGTGGTATACTTGGACAGAGGGGTGGCTGAGGACGTGGTATACTTGGACAGAGGGGGGCTGTGGACGTGGTATATTTGGACAGAGGGGTGGCTGTGGAGGTTTTATACTTGGACAGAGGGGTGGCTGTGAACGTAGTATACTTAGACAGAGGGGTGGCTGCGGACGTGGTATATTTGGACAGAGGGGTGGCTGTGGAGGTTTTATACTTGGACAGAGGGGTGGCTGTGGACGTGGTATATTTGGACAGAGGGGTGGCTGTGGAGGTTTTATACTTGGACAGAGGGGTGGCTGTGGACGTAGTATACTTAGACAGAGGGGTGGCTGTGGATGTGGTATACTTGGACAGAGGGGTGGCTGTGGATGTTTTATACTTGGACAGAGGGGTGGCTGTGGACGTGGTATACTTGGACAGAGGGGTGGCTGTGGACATGGTATACTTGGACAGAGGGGTGGCTGTGGACGTGGTATACTTGGACAGAGGGGTGGCTGTGGACGTGATATACTTGGACAGAGTGGTGGCTGTGGACGTGGTATACTTGGACAGAGTGGTGGCTGTGGACGTGGTATACTTGGACAGAGGGGTGGCTGTGGACGTGGTATACTTAGACAGAGGGATGGCTGCGGACGTAGTATACTTGGACAGAGGGGTGGCTGTGGACGTGGTATACTTGGACAGAGGGGTGGCAGTGGACATGGTATAGTTGGAGAGAGGGGTGGCTGTGGACGTGGTATACTTGGACAGAGGGGTGGCTGTGGACGTGGTATACTTGGACAGAGGGGGGCTGTGGACGTGATATACTTGGACAGAGGGGTGGCTGTGGACGTGGTATACTTGGACAGAGGGGTGGCTGAGGACGTGGTATACTTGGACAGAGGGGGGCTGTGGACGTGGTATATTTGGACAGAGGGGTGGCTGTGGAGGTTTTATACTTGGACAGAGGGGTGGCTGTGGACGTAGTATACTTAGACAGAGGGGTGGCTGCGGACGTGGTATATTAGGACAGAGGGGTGGCTGTGGAGGTTTTATACTTGGACAGAGGGGTGGCTGTGGACGTGGTATATTTGGACAGAGGGGTGGCTGTGGAGGTTTTATACTTGGACAGAGGGGTGGCTGTGGACGTAGTATACTTAGACAGAGGGGTGGCTGTGGATGTGGTATACTTGGACAGAGGGGTGGCTGTGGATGTGGTATACTTGGACAGAGGGGGGCTGTGGACGTGATATACTTGGACAGAGGGGTGGCTGTGGACGTGGTATACTTGGACAGAGGGGTGGCTGTGGATGTGGTATACTTGGACAAAGGGGTGGCTGTGGACATGGTATACTTGGACAGAGGGGTGGCTGTGGATGTTTTATACTTGGACAGAGGGGTGGCTGTGGACGTGGTATACTTGGACAGAGGGGTGGCTGTGGACATGGTATACTTGGACAGAGGGGTGGCTGTGGACGTGGTATACTTGGACAGAGGGGTGGCTGTGGACGTGATATACTTGGACAGAGTGGTGGCTGTGGATGTTTTATACTTGGACAGAGGGGTGGCTGTGGACGTGGTATACTTAGACAGAGGGGTGGCTGTGGTATACTTGGACAGAGGGGTGGCTGTGGATGTTTTATACTTGGACAGAGGGGTGGCTGTGGACGTGGTATACTTGGACAGAGGGGTGGCTGTGGACATGGTATACTTGGACAGAGGGGTGGCTGTGGAGGTGGTATACTTGGACAGAGGGGTGGCTGTGGACGTGATATACTTGGACAGAGTGGTGGCTGTGGACGTGGTATACTTGGACAGAGTGGTGGCTGTGGACGTGGTATACTTGGACAGAGGGGTGGCTGTGGACGTGGTATACTTGGACAGAGGGATGGCTGCGGACGTAGTATACTTGGACAGAGGGGTGGCTGTGGACGTGGTATACTTGGACAGAGGGGTGGCAGTGGACATCGTATAGTTGGAGAGAGGGGTGGCTGTGGACGTAGTATACTTGGACAGAGGGGTGGCTGTGGACGTGGTATACTTGGACAGAGGGGGGCTGTGGACGTGATATACTTGGACAGAGGGGTGGCTGTGGACATGGTATACTTGGACAGAGGGGGGCTGTGGACGTGGTATATTTGGACAGAGGGGTGGCTCTGGACGTGGTATACTTGGACAGAGGGGTGGCTGTGGACGTGGTATATTTGGACAGGGGTGGCTGTGGAGGTTTTATACTTGGACAGAGGGGTGGCTGTGGACGTGGTATATTTGGACAGAGGGGTGGCTGTGGAGGTTTTATACTTGGACAGAGGGGCGGCTGTGGACGTGGTATATTTGGACAGAGGGGTGGCTGTGGAGGTTTTATACTTGGACAGAGGGGTGGCTGTGGACGTAGTATACTTAGACAGAGGGGTGGCTGTGGACGTGGTATATTTGGACAGAGGGGTGGCTGTGGAGGTTTTATAATTGGACAGAGGGGTGGCTGTGGACATAGTATACTTAGACAGAGGGGTGGCTGTGGATGTGGTATACTTGGACAGAGGGGTGGCTGTGGATGTTTTATACTTGGACAGAGGGGTGGCTGTGGACATGGTATACTTGGACAGAGGGGTGGCTGTGGACATGGTATACTTGGACAGAGGGGTGGCTGTGGACGTGGTATACTTGGACAGAGGGGTGGCTGTGGACGTGATATACTTGGACAGAGTGGTGGCTGTGGACGTGGTATACTTGGACAGAGTGGTGGCTGTGGACGTGGTATACTTGGACAGATGGGTGGCTGTGGACGTGGTATACTTGGACAGAGGGGTGGCTGCGGACGTGGTATACTTGGACAGAGGGGTGGATGTGAATGTGGTATACTTGGATAGAGGGGTGGTTGTGGACGTGGTATATTTGGACAGAGGGGTGGCTGTGGATGTTTTATATTTGGACAGAGGGGTGGCTGTGGATGTTTTATACTTGGAACGGGGGTGGCTGTGGACGTGGTATACTTGGACAGAGGGGTGGCTGTGGAGGTTTTATACTTGGACAGAGGGGTGGCTGTGGACGTAGTATACTTAGACAGAGGGGTGGCTGTGGACGTGGTATATTTGGACAGAGGGGTGGCTGTGGAGGTTTTATACTTGGACAGAGGGGTGGCTGTGGACATAGTATACTTAGACAGAGGGGTGGCTGTGGATGTGGTATACTTGGACAGAGGGGTGGCTGTGGATGTTTTATACTTGGACAGAGGGGTGGCTGTGGACATGGTATACTTGGACAGAGGGGTGGCTGTGGACATGGTATACTTGGACAGAGGGGTGGCTGTGGACGTGGTATACTTGGACAGAGGGGTGGCTGTGGACGTGATATACTTGGACAGAGTGGTGGCTGTGGACGTGGTATACTTGGACAGAGTGGTGGCTGTGGACGTGGTATACTTGGACAGATGGGTGGCTGTGGACGTGGTATACTTGGACAGAGGGATGGCTGCGGACGTGGTATACTTGGACAGAGGGGTGGATGTGAATGTGGTATACTTGGAAAGAGGGGTGGTTGTGGACGTGGTATATTTGGACAGAGGGGTGGCTGTGGATGTTTTATATTTGGACAGAGGGGTGGCTGTGGATGTTTTATACTTGGAACGGGGGTGGCTGTGGACGTGGTATACTTGGACAGAGGGGTGGCTGTGGACGTGGTATACTTGGAAAGGGGGCAGCTGTGGACGTGGTATACTTAGACAGAGGGGTGGCAGTGGACGTGGTATACTTGGACAGAGGGGTGGCAGTGGACATGGTATAGTTGGAGAGAGGGGTGGCTGTGGACATGGTATACTTGGACAGAGGCGTGGCTGTGGACGTGGTATACTTGGACAGAGGGGTGGCTGTGGACGTGGTATAGTTGGAGAGAGGGGTGGCTGTGGACGTGGTATACTTGGACAGAGGGGTGGCTGTGGACGTGGTATACTTGGACAGAGGGGGGCTGTGGACGTGATATACTTGGACAGAGGGGTGGCTGTGGACGTGGTATACTTGGACAGAGGGGTGGCTGAGGACATGGTATACTTGGACAGAGGGGGGCTGTGGACGTGGTATATTTGGACAGAGGGGTGGCTGTGGACGTGGTATATTTGGACAGAGGGGTGGCTGTGGACGTGGTATACTTGGACAGAGGGGTGGCTGTGGACGTGGTATATTTGGACAGGGGTGGCTGTGGAGGTTTTATACTTGGACAGAGGGGTGGCTGTGGACGTGGTATATTTGGACAGAGGGGTGGCTGTGGAGGTTTGATACTTGGACAGAGGGGTGGCTGTGGATGTGGTATATTTGGACAGAGGGGTGGCTGTGGAGGTTTTATACTTGGACAGAGGGGGGCTGTAGACGTGGTATACTTGGACAGAGGGGGGCTGTGGACGTGGTACACTTGGACAGAGGGGGGCTGTGGACGTGGTATATTTGGACAGAGGGGTGGCTGTGGAGGTTTTATACTTGGACAGAGGGGTGGCTGTGGACGTGGTATATTTGGACAGAGGAGTGGCTGTGGAGGTTTTATACTTGGACAGAGGGGTGGCTGTGGACGTGGTACACTTGGACAGAGGGGGGCTGTGGACATGGTATATTTGGACAGAGGGGTGGCTGTGGAGGTTTTATACTTGGACAGAGGGGTGGCTGTGGACGTGGTATATTTGGACAGAGGGGTGGCTGTGGAGGTTTTATACTTGGACAGAGGGGTGGCTGTGGACGTGGTATATTTGGACAGAGGGGTGGCTGTGGAGGTTTTATATTTGGACAGAGGGGTGGCTGTGGACGTGGTACACTTGGACAGAGGGGGGCTGTGGACGTGGTATATTTGGACAGAGGGGTGGCTGTGTAGGTTCTATACTTGGACAGAGGGGTGGCTGTGGACGTGGTATATTTGGACAGAGGGGTGGCTTTGGAGGTTTTATACTTGGACAGAGGGATGGCTGTGGACGTGGTATATTTGGACAGAGGGGTGGCTGTGGAGGTTTTATACTTGGACAGAGGGGTGGCTGTGTAGGTTCTATACTTGGACAGAGGGGTGGCTGTGGACGTGGTATATTTGGACAGAGGGGTGGCTTTGGAGGTTTTATACTTGGACAGAGGGATGGCTGTGGATGTGGTATATTTGGACAGAGGGGTGGCTGTGGAGGTTTTATACTTGGACAGAGGGGTGGCTGTGTAGGTTCTATACTTGGACAGAGGGGTGGCTGTGGACGTGGTATATTTGGACAGAGGGGTGGCTTTGGAGGTTTTATACTTGGACAGAGGGATGGCTGTGGACGTGGTATATTTGGACAGAGGGGTGGCTGTGGAGGTTTTATACTTGGACAGAGGGGTGGCTGTGGACGTGGTATATTTGGACAGAGGGGTGGCTGTGGAGGTTTTATACTTGGACAGAGGGGTGGCTGTGGACGTGGTAAATTTGGACAGAGGGGTGGCTTTGGAGGTTTTATACTTGGACAGAGGGGTGGCTGTGGACGTGGTATATTTGGACAGAGGGGTGGCTGTGGAGGTTTTATACTTGGACAGAGGGGTGGCTGTGGACGTGGGAGTACAACTGGGGGGATCCATAGTGGAGAAGGATCTGGGGGTTTTGGTAGATCATAGTCTTAATAATAACATGCAATGCCAAGCTGCGGTTTCCCTCTTGTATAGGAGAGGTATGGACTCCAGAGAGAGAGAAATCATCTCCACCAATCATTAGTAAGGCCTCATCTGGAATATGAAGTTCAGTTTTGGGCTCCAGTTCTCAGAAAGGATATCAGGGAACTGGAGAGAGTGCAGAGAAGAGCAACCAAACTGATTAGAGGCATGGAGGAGCTCAGCTATGAGGAAAGATTAGAGGAACTGAATTTATTCACCACTGAGAAGAGGAGATTAAGAGGGGATATGATCTCCATGTATAAATACATAAGGGGGGATATGATCTCCATGTATAAATACATAAGGGGGGTATGATCTCCATGTATAAATACATAAGGGGGGATATGATCTCCATGTATAAATACATAAGGGGGGATATGATCACCATGTATAAATACATAAGTGGGGATATGATCTCCATGTATAAATACATAAGGGGGGATATGATCTCCATGTATAAATACATAAGGGGGGATATGATCTCCATGTATAAATACATAAGGGGGATATGATCTCCATGTATAAATACATAAGGGGGGGATATGATCTCCATGTATAAATACATAAGGGGGGATATGATCTCCATATATAAATACATAAGGGGGATATGATCTCTATGTATAAATACATAAGGGGGATATGATCTCCATGTATAATTACATAAGGGGGGATATGACCTCCATGTATAAATACATAAGGGTGGGATATGATCTCCATGTATAAATACATAAGGGGGGATATGATCTCCATGTATAAATACATAAGGGGGATATGATCTCCATGTATAAATACATAAGGGGGGATATGATCTCCATGTATAAATACATAAGGGGGGATATGATCTCCATGTGTAAATACATAAGGGGGATATGATCTCCATGTATAAATACATAAGGGGGGATATGATCTCCATGTATAAATACATAAGGGGGGGATATGATCTCCATATATAAATACATAAGGGGGGGATATGATCTCCATGTATAAATACATAAGGGGGATATGATCTCCATGTATAAATACATAAGGGGGGATATGATCTCCATGTATAAATACATAAGGGGGGGATATGATCTCCATGTATAAATACATAAGGGGGGATATGATCTCCATGTATAAATATATAAGGGGGGATATGATCACCATGTATAAATACATAAGGGGGGATATGATCTCCATATATAAATACATAAGGGGGATATGATCTCTATGTATAAATACATAAGGGGGGATATGACCTCCATGTATAAATACATAAGGGGGGATATGATCTCCATGTATAAATACATAAGGGGGGATATGATCTCCATGTATAAATACATAAGGGGGATATGATCTCCATGTATAAATACATAAGGGGGGATATGATCTCCATGTATAAATACATAAGGGGGATATGATCTCCATGTATAAATACATAAGGGGGGATATGATCTCTATGTATAAATACATAAGGGGGGATATGATCACCATGTATAAATACATAAGGGGGGATATGATCACCATGTATAAATACATAAGGGGGATATGATCTCCATGTATAAATACATAAGGGGGGATATGATCGCCATGTATAAATACATAAGGGGGATATGATCTCCATGTATAAATACATAAGGGGGATATGATCTCCATGTATAAATACATAAGGGGGGATATGATCGCCATGTATAAATACATAAGGGGGATATGATCTCCATGTATAAATACATAAGGGGGATATGATCTCCATGTATAAATACATAAGGGGGGATATGATCTCCATGTATAAATACATAAGGGGGATATGATCACCATGTATAAATACATAAGGGGGGATATGATCACCATGTATAAATACATAAGGGGGGATATGATCTCCATGTATAAATACATAAGGGGGGTATGATCTCCATGTATAAATACATAAGGGGGGATATGATCACCATGTATAAATACATAAGGGGGGATATGATCTCCATGTATAAATACATAAGGGGGATATGATCTCCATGTATAAATATATAAGGGGGGATATGATCTCCATGTATAAATACATAAGGGGGATATGATCTCCATGTATAAATACATAAGGGGGGATATGATCTCCATGTATAAATACATAAGGGGGATATGATCTCCATGTATAAATACATAAGGGGGGATATGATCTCCATGTATAAATACATAAGGGGATATGATCTCCATGTATAAATACATAAGGGTGGGATATGATCTCCATGTATAAATACATAAGGGGGGATATGATCTTCATGTATAAATACATAAGGGGGGATATGATCATCATGTATAAATACATAAGGGGGATATGATCTCCATGTATAAATACATAAGGGGGGATATGATCACAATGTATAAATACATAAGGGGGGATATGATCTCCATGTGTAAATACATAAGGGGGGATATGATCTCCATGTATAAATACATAAGGGGGGATATGATCACAATGTATAAATACATAAGGGGGATATGATCTCCATGTATAAATACATAAGGGGGGATATGATCACAATGTATAAATACATAAGGGGGGATATGATCTCCATGTATAAATACATAAGGGGGGATATGATCACAATGTATAAATACATAAGGGGGGATATGATCACAATGTATAAATACATAAGGGGGGATATGATCTCCATGTATAAATACATAAAGGGAATATGATCTCCATGTATAAATACATAAGGGGGGGGGGTATGATCTCCATGTATAAATACATAAGGGGGGATATGATCTCCATGTATAAATACATAAGGGGGGATATGATCTCCATGTATAAATACATAAGGGGGGATATGATCGCCATGTATAAATACATAAGGGGGATATGATCTCCATGTATAAATACATTAGGGGGGATATGATCTCCATGTATAAATATATAAGGGGGGATATGATCTCCATGTATTATACATAAGGGGGGATATGATCACCATGTATAAATACATAAGGGGGGATATGATCTCCATGTATAATACATAAGGGGGGATATGATCTCCATGTATAAATACATAAGGGGGGATATGATCTCCATGTATAATACATAAGGGGGGATATGATCTCCATGTATAAATACATAAGGGGGGATATGATCTCCATGTATAAATACATAAGGGGGGATATGATCTTGCAGCAGAGGTTGCTTGGAACAATGAGACCCTTGTGGCTGCTTTTTCTCATGGTCTCTCGGATTCCATCAAGGATGAGATAGCAGCCCGAGTTATACCCACTGAGCTGGAGAACTTGATCTCGTTTGCCGTCCTCATTGATTCCAGACTCAGAGAAAGACTCTTTTAAGGAACACTTGCGGAAGGCTCCTGTACGTTTGCCTCTGAGCTTTGCAGTCCCACCCGTGCCTCCCACACCTCTCATGCCTCCTGGTACTGAGTCAGTCAGTGAAGATGAACCCATGTACTTGGGCTTCAAGCGTCTCTCTGCGGATGAGAGAGCCTTTAGGAGGAGGGAGAGATTGTGCCTTTTTTGTGGCCAGGCAGGTCACCTTTTGAAGTCTTGTCCTACCCATCCTGGGAACACCCGAACCTTGAAGTCCTGTCATGGACAGACCTTAGGTGGTGTTGTGTCGTCCCCAGTTATCCAGAAGGATAAGCCCCTGGTTTTGGTCACCCTTTCTTGGGCTGAGTCGTCTATCGAGATACAGGCTCTAATCGACTCTGGGGCTGCAGGTCTGTTCATTGATGCCGCCTTTGTATTGAAGCACTTGATTCCAATGCAGCTGCGTGACACTCCACTTGCCATTGAGGCTCTTGATGGGAGACCACTACAGCCTGCCCATGTGACTCGTGAGACGGTTCCATTGTCCATGGCCGTAGGGGCTCTTCTTCATGAGATAATCCAATTCCAAGTTATTTCCTCACCTAAGTTTCTGCTGGTTATTGGTTATCCTTGGTTACAGAAGCACAACCCCTCCTTTGATTGGCTCCATGCTGAGGTTCTCTCCTGGTCACCAGAATGCAGTCAAACATACTTCCGGAAGGTAGCCAAGGTCCTGTGTACCTCTTCACTCTCCTCCCTGCCAGAGGAGTACCATGATTTTAGCGATGTCTTTGACAAAGCTCAAGCGGGTAGTTTGCCTCCACACCGGCCGTATGATTGCGCAATTGACCTTCAACCTGGTGCCACTCCCCATCGTGGCCAGGTTTACACTTTGTTGGTCTTGGAGGATAAGGCCATGGAGGAGTATGTTGCAGACGCACTTTCTCAAGGTTTCATCCACAAATCCTTGTCTCCTGCTGGTTTCATCCACAAATCCTCGTCTCCTGCTGGTTTCTTCTTTGTGAAGAAGAAGAGCGGTGAACTGAGACCTTGCATTGATTATAGGGGTCTCAATCGTTTCACGATTAAGAATGCCTACCTGATCCTGTTGATTACAGAGTTATTTGACTGCCTCAAGGGAGCAACAGTTGTCAAGCTTGATCTGAGAGTGGCTTACAATCTCGTGAGGATTAAGGAGGGCGACGAGTGGAAAACTGCGTTTAACACCAGAACAGGTCATTATGAGTACCTCGTAGTGCCTTTTGGCCTTTGTAATGCCCCAGCAGTTTTCCAGGAATTTATTAACGATGTCCTCCGAGATTTGTTGCAGTTATGAGTGGTGGTTTATCTCGATGATATCCTCATATTTTCCAAGTCCCTGGAGAGCCACCACACAGATGTCTGTCTTGTGCTTCAGAAATTAAGAGAGAACCATCTCTATTGTAAACTGGAGAAGTGTGAGTTCCATCAGGAACAGGTTAAATTGCTGGGCTCATTTCCACTGCTGGTTTTTCGATGGACCCAGAGAAACTTTCGGCAGTCCTATAGTGGCCTCGACCCGTCGGGTTACGTCCTCTGCAGCGTTTCCTGGGTTTTGCCAACTATTGTTGGAAGTTTATTCATAACTTCTCGTCTCTGGTCAAGCCCCTGACCGATACGACCAGAAAGAACGGTAACCCACAGAATTGGTCTCCGGAGTCCATTCAGGCCTTTGAAAATCTCAAGGCTGCCTTTGTTTCTGCTCCTGTGTTGGCACATCCTGATCCTACGTTGCCCTTTATCCTAAAAGTTGATGCTTCTGAGATTGGTGTTGGCACCCTTCTGTCTCAACGTCCTACCTCCTAAGAGTGCTATGTATCCTTGTGGCTACTTTTCCAAGAAATTGTCACCTGCGGAGTGCAATTACGAGATTGGTGACAGAGAGCTGTTGGCGATCATTTTAGCCCTGAAAGAATGGAGACAAAAAAAACAAACAATCCTTTTTGTTGATTTGTGATATCACTAAACATGGAGATAATATCTTCACAGTAATATCTTCACATTTATCCACCTCTGTGCATCTACAAGTATCCTCGTGTCACCGCCACCGGTTGTGCCCTCACCTTATAGGCTTATTAATAGTGCCTTGGATCACAATCTCCTCTGATTGGCCTCCTTAGAATTTCCTCCTTCATATAGCTCATCCATTTTACTTAGGCATCTCACATCACAAGGTGTACTGCTTTCTTATTGTTTACCATTGGCCTTCATTCACATCGCCCACATGTAAGGTACAAAGCTTACAATAGTGCTTTACCGAGATATCGCCCTGAGGAAGTCACAAGGAGTGACGAAACTAGTAGGAGGGTCTTGGGAGGATTACGTGGAAGGAACTAGGAAGTAACAGAAGGAAAACAGAGCCAGTGTAAAGGACAGGGGAATGCTGATAACCCGGGGCTGTAAATCCGGCTGTGAGGTGATACCTTGTCCCAGCACTTGTGGATACATATACCAAGGCTTGTATTTTATTTTAAAAATGTGAGTGGAACTTATTTTATGCTTTTATATAAATAAATTCTTTTAAAACAGTAAAGCACTATTGTAAGCTTGTAAGCTTTGTACCTTATATGTGGGCGATGTGAGTGGAGGCCAATAGTAAACAATAAGGAAGCAGTACACCTTGTGATGTGATGGATGAACTATTAGAGGGAGGTACAATCTAAGTAGACAATCAGAGGAGTGATTGTGATCGAAGGCACTATTAATAAGCCTATAAGGTGAGGGCACAACCGGTGGCGGTGACACGAGGAAATTTGTAGATGCATAGAGGTGGATAAATGTGAAGATATTAATGTGAAAATGATTATCTCCATGTATAATGATATCACAAATCAACAACAGGATTGTTTTTTTTCCTTGTTTTTTTTTTTTGCACCAGTGATAGTGATATCACAAATAAACCAAAGGGTTGTTTGTTTTTTTGCACTATCTATTGGAATTTATAAGGACACTGATTGGAATACGGAGCACATTTCACTTTATTGGTAAAACATTTTTTTGATTATTGAATTCTATAGAGGATTGCACTTCACATTATGTATAAATTATTTTTATTTTTTTATGCACTTTTTGATATTTGTAATAGCGCTGCACTTATTTTAAATATTTTGTACTATCACATATTTGGAAGTGTGAGAAGTGCCGGTGGCTTCTAGGTATTATGTAGCAGCTCACAGGGTTTCATCCAAAATTGACAACAAGGCAGAACTCTGCTAACCTCTGCCCAGCACCGATAACATCTTCTGGGTTCTTCGGATAGGAGATGGTGAACCTTTATCCCCAGACACCAGTTGCAGAGACAGGGGATCTAATAGACTTCTCTGCTGAGGAAGAACAACCTGGTTAGCCTCCAGCAGAAGAGCTGGCATCAGGGCCAAACATTACTTCTGTTCTGCCCAGCACCAACAGCAGCATCTGTGGAGTTACCAGAAACTTCTCCAGCTGAAGCGCTGACAACTGGACAGAGGGTCCAAGACCTCTGCCCTACACTTGTGGCAGTTCCAGAGGCCCAGGGTGAGAAGGTGGCGGTCACTTCCCAGCAGCAGACCTGGATCCATAGGGAGAAGGGAGAGGAGGTGTTCGTCCTCCTTTCCCAACAGTCAGCCAGGGTGGAGGAAGCGTTTTTTCCTCCCCAGCAAGGATCTGTGCACCTGGGAGACAGTACCAGAGAAATGTCGTCCCAGCAGCTAGATGAGGGTAAGGGAGGTGAAGCAGCTGGCTTCCCTTCCCAGCAGCAGATGGCACCCCAGAATGATGCCAGCAACCCAGCAGAAGGGCTGGCAACAGGGTCGAGTGCTGCTGGCCTTTGCCCTCAAC
The DNA here is from genome assembly GCA_037952925.1 of Lithobates clamitans. NCBI lineage: Eukaryota > Metazoa > Chordata > Amphibia > Anura > Ranidae > Lithobates > Lithobates clamitans. The sequence continues at coordinate 90,582 of JBBGZY010002514.1, read as the reverse complement.
TAACAAAAGATGCGGGCTCCATCTGTATACCCCAGAGACGCTGGGCAGCCGGCTCAGATCCCCAACAGCATGATGAAGTGAGCCCAGTCACCCTATCTTCTTTCCAGCGGCTGAAGGGACTCCAGGGAGAAGGGCCAGTCCACGCTTCTCCCCAGCAGCGGGTATGTTCTCTGGGAGAGGCAGAGGTTGGCTGGGTGAGTAATTCTATGTTTGACAATTTATTTGGGGTACTGTGTGGATACAGCATTGGGGGACTGGAACTATTGACTAACTTCAGAGTCAACCCGTCTGGGGTCTCCTCCTGTGTTAGTCTGCAGCCGAAAGGGGAGAGACGGGGCTGGGGGGCCCGTGGAACCCAGAATCCCTCGGGGAGGTTGGGAAACCCTTGTATATTGTCTTATACTATGGTGTGCTCTGAGTTGGGTCGTTTGGGGTGTGTCTGTATTCCATTGTTCTATTGTGTCTGTCTGCCTTGGGTATTATGGGATGTGTATGTAGATTAGCTGTGAGAGGGGAGGGGGGATTCCTCCAACAGCTCTCCCCACTGATTGGACAGTCTACCCTGCCCCAAAAATCCAAGGGGGGGGGGAATTGTCCCGAGTGTTATTTGTGTACCTGTGTTTCAATAAACAGTTTCATGTTTAGCAGCCAAAATGAGTACTGCTTAGTTTGTGGTTGCAAGTATTTGGAAGATCTGATATCTATATTCAGACTGGAAGAAATCGGTATATGACGAAAGCACTCAAGCAGAGTGTGGGATGTTTCGTCACAGGACTTGTTTCTTTTTTAACCTGACTAACTATGTAACTATCTAACTTTGGCACAGCTACAAAGATGATAGTGTCTGGGCTGTGTGGTTTAAAAGGGGCCTCTGTCCAGGGCCACTCCTGGAATGGTCCCCCAAGATTGTCCCACAGAAGATAGTGTACCATCATTTAAGAATGGTAAAATGCTGGAATAAGGTAACTGTCAATTATTTGAAAGTATTATGAGACAAGGCAAACCAAAATATATATACCGATCTACCAACAGGGAATCAGTCTTATGCCACGTACACAAGGTCGGAATTTCGGCCCGCAAAAGACCGATGAGAGTTTTTCGTCAGAAAATGCGACCGTGTGTATGGCTCCATTGGACTTTTGCTGGCCGAATTCCAGCCAGCAAAAGATTGAGAGTAGGTTCTTAATTTTTCGGTCGGAAAAAGTTCCTATCCGAAAATGTGATCATCTGTGGCAATTCCGACGCGCAAAATTCCTACGCATGCTCGGAAACAATTCGATGCATACTCGGAAACATTGAACTTCATTTTCTCGGCTCGTCGTACTGTTGTACGTCACCGAATTCTTGACGGTCGTAAGTTCAGCAAACTTTTGAATGACTGTGTGTATGCAAAGCAAACTTGAGCGGAATCCCGTCGGAAAAGCCGTCATATCTTTTTCCGACGAGAAGTCCAATTGTGTGTATGCAGTATAAGTTATAGGAAAGATTAGCCCTCCAATGTGACCACTTTATATAAGAAGGTAAGTATAAACCTGGATGTTGGGAATTCAATCGGTGACAAATATATTTGTCTTTTTCCTAAAGCAATCAATACTCAGAATAGTCAGAGCAGAAGCTTTGTATGAAATGATTGGGAATAATGTTTGTATATGGGTAACAAGCTGGTTACAGAAGACAATGGTGAGTTGTTACCCGGCCATGGTGTAAATTGGCATAGCAATGGTGAACCGCAGGAATCGGTGCTGGGCCACTGCTCTTCAATCTCTTTATTTCCGTTCTAGGGAATGACAATAATAGCAACATTCACACATTTTCTGATTTAAAATCTGCAGAATGGCGATATATTACATTGATATAATGTAAAGCTGATGTAAGGCGGTGCCCCTAGGCCGGGGGAATTACCTTACATAATGAATTGATTACAGTAGAGACAATAGGGATTGGCAAGGATCTGGAAATATTGATAAGCAATAACCAAAGCAGCAACACTCAATGCTAAGTGGCAGCTGCAAAGACAACCAAAATCCTGGAATGTGGAAAAACAAATGATCTGAAACACGAGATAAAACATTCTGAGACCACAGATAGGAAATGGGCTCCAGATCTGGACAGAGACCCAGGAGATCAGGAGAGGTTCAGAGATCGGCAACTATTAAGGGATAGAAACAGCCAATATAAAGATTTTACCAAATATTATTTTCATCCAAAAGTTTCCCATCAGATTAGGAAGGGTTCTCTATGAAAGAACAGTTTGCCATCTGATTGGGAAGGGTTCTCTATGAAAGAAAAGTTTCCCATCAGATTAGGAAGGGTTCTCTATGAAAGAAGAGATTCCCATCAGATTAGGAAGGGTTCTCTATGAAAGAAGAGTTTCCCATCAAATTAGAAAGGGTTTTTCATGAAAGAAGATTTTGCTATCAGATTAGGAAGGTGTTCTTTACAGTAACAGTGTTTATGCTGTGGAATGCTCTACAAACCCAACTAGTAATGGCAAAAGCAATAATAGAATTTTTAAAAAGACTGGATGGTTTTCCTATAGCTAATAATGTCTAAAAAATGAATTGCTAAAGATTAAAGGTATATTTTGGCCCAAGAGATTGGGCCAACGTACCTTGGAGGGTCATAAAGTTGAAGATGGAACTTGAAGATATGACTTACCTTCCAGAAAGAGAAGTGGGAATATGGACTCAGCACAGCCTGAGCATCATTGGTGCCGAGCAGTTCATCTGTACAGATGGAGCAGTTCTTCTCTCCCCGCCAGTCATAGTATGGAATAGCGAAATCTTCATCTCCCGTCATCAGCTGAATTTGTCTCTCCAGGAAGAGGAGATTTAGGCGATGCCATCCTGGAAATACTGGGCCTTGATGGGCAAAGTTTTTATTGGGGTTAAATGTACCATTTACAAGGATAGGTTTCATGGAATAATAATGCATCCATGCAAACACATCATAGAGAGAGGCATCTACAAAGCGGTAAGTCTCCTGGTGGAACCGGTCTCCAGTGCTGAGGATAACAAAGTCACGGCATTTGGTGGTCTTTGCTAGAGCCAAGTAACTGAATAATCTTTTCTGCTCTAGAAAGGTCAGTTCCCGGAGCTCCCTCCGCAACACCACTTTTTTCCGGTCACATTTCTCTCCATGGTGGCCAAATTTACAGTCTCCACAGTCAAAGCCACTGTAGTTTCCATGACACTCACACGTATTTTCATAGTAGTACCTTGGCCAGTCTAGGCGATCATCACTATTCAGGGGAATCTTATTTCCATGTAAATTCGACCAGTTTCTACATCTTCCTCGGCCTGACGAAGAACCACACGGGCTTTTGTCCTTCCAAAGTGGACAGCAAGTCTTGGTGTGAAAGGCGGCCTCCGTAGAGCAGACCCGTGGGAACTGGCCGTCCACAGAAGAGAGGCAGAAGGCCAGGAAGACGAGGAAGACCACCATGACTCCCTATGGATGGAGGGACAGAGATTAGAAGGAATAACAGAAGAATGGCTATTGTTTCAGGGTTCTACCATTTAGTATTCTTCCACATATTTTATGGGTATCATAAAGTTTATTTGTGGACTCAACCATAAATTTATAAAAGAACCATGCACACGCCCACACGTGCCATCAGTATGGGAATTCCCAGCATACCTTAATATTGCACATAAAACACAAATTCCATACCATAGCAAATATCCTTTCATGATAAACCTTAAAGTGCATCTAAACTGAAGAACAAAGAGTTCATATATTGCAGCTTGACAGTCCTTAGATGTGATGGTTGCCTTTTTAATTTACTTTATTTTCACCTTGTGAATACATTTACTGTTTTAGGGTGACTCCACTCACTTTTCCACTGTATCTCTAGAGGAGCAGTGCAGCCACCCTTCCACATCAGCATTGTCAGATGGACTTTACATAAGAGATTTGTAGGCAGGAGGTGCCTCTGCTGTTCCTGAGGAGTGATAGTGAAGCTCCATTGGGTTACTGTATTGGGAAGTTATGCTGCTGTCCTATGGGTACTAAATATCAGGAACGGAGTCATCCAGGTCCTAAGCTCAGGTCTCCCACAGGCTGGAGCATGACTTCTGTGTTCTGCCACTTCAGCCTGTGAATTCATATTTGGAATTGTCAAAGTTCTACAGAACTGAATTGCAGTTCCAGTGAGTCTCACCTGAATCTGATTACATGGCCAATCAGGGTGATAGACCAGCTATATAAGTCCTTCCTCTTTCTGTGCCATATATAATCCTGCCTGCTGTCTTTTGATACCCGGCTTATGACCCCGGCTTATGACCCCAATGCTTTGCTGCCTGAAGCGACCCTGTCTTGTGACCTTAACGCTGACTGTCTGCCATCTGAACCGACCTCAGCTTGTGACCTCGATGCCGACTCTTTGCCGTCTGAACCCACTCCGGCTTGTGACCTTAACGTTGACTCTGCCCCTTGAACCCACTCTGGCTTGTGACCTCGATGCCGACTCTTTGCCCCCTGAACCCACTCCGGCTTGTGACCTTAACGTTGACTCTGCCTCTTGAACCCACTCTGGCTTGTGACCTTGATGCCGACTCTTTGCCGTCTGAACCCACTCTGGCTTATGACCTGGATGCCGACTCTTTGCCGTCTGAACCCACTATGGCTTGTGACCTTAACGTTGACTCTGCCCCTTGAACACACTCCGGCTTGTGACCTCGATGCCGACTCTTTGCCGTCTGAACCCACTATGGCTTGTGACCTTAACGTTGACTCTGCCCCTTGAACCCACTCTGGCTTGTGACCTCGATGCCGACTCTTTGCCCCCTGAACCCACTCCGGCTTGTGACCTTAACGTTGACTCTGCCCCTTGAACCCACTCCGGCTTGTGACCTTAACGTTGACTCTGCCCCTTGAACACACTCCGGCTTGTGACCTTAACGTTGACTCTGCCCCTTGAACACACTCCGGCTTGTGACCTCCATGCCGACTCTTTGCCGTCTGAACCCACTCTGGCTTGTGACCTCGATGCCGACTCTTTGCCCCCTGAACCCACTCCGGCTTGTGACCTTAACGTTGACTCTGCCCCTTGAACCCACTCCGGCTTGTGACCTTAACGTTGACTCTGCCCCTTGAACCCACTCCGGCTTGTGACCTTAACGTTGACTCTGCCCCTTGAACACACTCCGGCTTGTGACCTCCATGCCGACTCTTTGCCGTCTGAACCCACTCTGGCTTGTGACCTTAAAGTTGACTCTGCCCCTTGAACCCACTCCGGCTTGTGACCTCGATGCCGACTCTTTGCCCTCTGAACCCACTATGGCTTGTGACCTTGCTACTAATTCTCTGCCACCTGAAGTGACCTCGGCTTGTGACCTTGACGCTGATTCTGTGCCTGGTGATCTGGACTATGTGGTTTGGTTTCACTAAGAACTGTACCTAGCCTGAAGTTTCCAGCCAATGGTCTCCACTCTCTATATAAACATTCTTACCACAAAATCACTTTCCCTTTCTGGCTAAGTAAACAAACTGAAAACAGTTGAGGATATCAGATCCCCACAGTGACCTCCTGTAGAGACACCTTCTAGGGATTAAGATAAAAATATTGAACTACCACCAGTGAAAAGATAAAAAAGACAATGTTGTCAATGTAGCAGCACACCTCAATCATGCATGTCTTTCATCCACACCACCAGGACATGGGGGGAGGGGGGGATTGAACTTCAATGGAGCTGATCGGCGTGAAGCACGGATTGCACAATGAAGATTGGTAATCACTGCTAAGAAGCAGTGTATAGGTTGCTGTTGTTGGATCTGTCATTGAATGGTCACCCCAAGGACAGGAAGTGCCCATAATTCAAGGTGGGTGTCACAGAAAGTTGAAGCCTGGATGGATCACTACTGCAGGATCGGCGATGTAATTGTGCAATGAAAAGGTTGGAACTGCACTGAGATAGACGATAGAAACCATGAAATCCTCCCCAGAGAGACTCATAGATCGGGGAATATACGGGAAGGTCAGGTGTCAGAAAGTCCACTCAATGAAGACAGGAGGAGATATAAGAGAACCATCATTACCTTGGAAGGTGAGATCTTTACTTCCTGTCGGTGGGAGGACATCTTTACTATCATTGGTCTGTCAGTCCCGTATTGATGGACATAGTCCAGCCAGATAAACTGTTCCTTGTTTCCCGGCTAGTGTAGATCCAATGGCTAGAATATCAGCATGGGTGTCTGTATAAGCAGCTCTCCGACCACGGTGATGATGTCACGCTGACATGTTTCGCCCGCCAATGAGCTGGAGTTGCCACCTCATCCCTTTAAACCCAAACACACATGAATTACTCGGGTTCTGAGGCTGATTTATTGCAGATAAGGCACCAAGTGAGTTTAATTACCACCTTAATCCGCCATAGAACTCGAGTAATTATTATGTGTTCGGCTTTAAAGGGATGAGGTGGTGACCCTACAATGAGCGCCATTCCTATCATGTTGTACTTGTGTATGACCACCAGATGTCCTCAGCACACACTCCTCAAATGAACACTCATCATATCTGTAGACAGAGCATTTCCTAAATCACAAAGATCAACTGAATATCCACTTTGTAATTGTATATTTATCTCTCAATAAAGAAAAAGAACATTAGATAATCAAAAGTAAAAATAGTAGTAAAGCACACACAAATATACCAAAAATAATATACAGTAATACCTCGGATTGCGTGTAACGCTGTTAACGAGCGTTTCGCAATACAAGCTATTATTTAAAAAAATCTTGACTTGGTTTGCGAGTGTTTCACAAAATAAGCAGGATTCAAGCCTCTGCGGTGTGCAGTACCGCATTTGGCCAGAGGTGCGGTGTGCCGGTGACACTCGGAGCCGTTCGGATGCACTCGGAAACACTCCGAAGGTTTTCTGAGTGCATCCGAGCGGCATCCAAGTGGTCTCAGAGTATTTCCAAATCTCTCTGCCCCCCCCCCCCCTCGCCTTTGGCCTCATGCGGTACTGCATACAATAGAAGTCTTTATTGGAATTATCTTTGTTCCCATTGACTTCTATGGGGAAACTCGCTTTGATATACAAGTGCTTTGGATTACAAGCATTCTCCTGGAACGGATTATACTCCTAATCCAAGGTTCCACTGTATAGAAACAAATTCCTCTGTATAGAAACAAACGGCAGATGGATCAAAAGTACTATGGGACAATGATCAGAACTCGTGTTCACCTCCAGATGTCATAGGGGCCTGAAAATATCTATTTCCTTATTGGTTACATTTCTAAAAATGCAGATAGATTACATTCTGTATTTAACCCATTAGGCATAAGCGTACCCGAAGGGAAAATCCACATTTCTCTATTTTTATCAAAGTCTCCTCTTCTGAGGGGGAGATTCAAAGCATAGATTCCTTTAACTTTCAACCCATCTGGGTTACCATCATATAACTATAGAAAATGCAAAGCTACTGGACGATCGTCGTCCTTCTTTCTAATACTACCAATGCGTTCGCCTATTCAGATTTTTAACTACAGAATGTAATCTGTCTGCATTTTTAGAAATGTAACCAATAAGGAATTCGATATTTTTAGGCCCCTATGACACCTGGTGGTTCTCGGGGACTTGAACCGGACAGCCGGCTATCCCCCCCACTGGGAATTCCGGGAACACAGAATGACACCCACGGAAATCAAAGTCAAATCATACAAATGAGATGGAAATATACAGAATAGAAACATCATTAACCTTCAGTGGTGAACTTCTTTCCATCTGTCTGATCATTGTCCTCTGGTACTTTGCATCCATCTGCCGTTTGAGCTTTATTATATATGTGTATATTATTTTTCAGTATATTTTTACTTTTGATTGTCTAATATTCTTTGTCTTTATTTAGAGAGATATATATACAATTACAAAGTGGATATTCAATTGATCTTTGTGATTTAGGAAATACAGATGTGATGAGTGTTCATCTCAGGAGTGTGTGCTGAGGACATCTGGTGGTCATACGCAAGTACAACATGATAGTATTTCCCATTTCGGTCCCCCCCCCCCGGGTGTCACATTTGGCACCTTTCAGGGGGGAGCGGATACCTGTCTAATCCAGGTATTTGCTCCCACTTCTGGCGAAAGATCGCCGCAATATCCGTAGCGATCTACGCCGGAAATAGGAAACTTAAGGGGAATACAAAGACACTGAATTTCAAAAGAGCCAACTTTCCTAAACTACAAACCTTGCTAAAAGGCATAAATTGGGATAAAATATTAGGAACAAAGAATACGGAGGAGAGATTTGCTTTAAGAGCATATTAAATAAGGGCATTAGCCAATGTATCCCATTGGGTAATAAATTTAAAAGAGCGAACAAAAGTCCTGGATGGCTTAACTCCAATGTAAAAATGCATATAAAAGCAAAGGAGAAGGCCTTCAAAAAATACAAGGCTGAGGGATCATCCTCAGCATTCAGACTTTATAAAGAATGCAACAAGAAATGTAAGGGTGCAATTAGGACGGCTAAGATAGAACATGAAAGACACATAGCGGAGGAGAGGAAAAAAAATCCCAAGAAATTCTTTAAGTATGTAAACAGTTAAAAAGGGAGGACAGACCATATTGGCCCCATAAAGAATGAGGAAGGACATCTGGTTACAAAGGATGGGGAGATGGCAAAGGTATTGAATTTATTCTTCTCCTCAGTCTTCACGAGTGAATCGGGGGGCTTCAGTAACCAAAACTGCAGTGTTTATCCTCAGGACACAACACAGGAAGCACCTCCATGGTTAACAGAGGACAGAATTAAAATTAGACTTGAGAAACTTAACATTATTAAATCACCGGGACCAGATGGCTTGCATCCGAGGGTACTTAGGGAACTCAGTCAGGTGATTGCCAGACCATTGTTCCTAATGTTTACAGATAGTCTACTGACTGGAATGGTACCAGCTGATTGGATAAAAGCTAATGTAGCACCAATATTTAAAAAGGTCCCAAAAAACATCCCTGGGAATTACAGACCAGTTAGCCTAACATCAATAGTATGTAAACTCTTGGAGGGGATGATAAGGGACTATATACAAGATTTTAGTAATGAGAACGATATCATTAGCAGTAATCAGCATGGATTCATGAAGAATCGTTCTTGCCAAACCAATCTATTAACCTTCTATGAGGAGGTGAGTTGCCATCTAGATAAAGGAAGGCCCGTAGACGTGGTGTATCTGGATTTTACAAAAGCATTTGACACAGTTCCCCATAAACGTTTACTGTACAAAATAAGGTGTGTTGGCATGGACCATAGGGTGAGTACATGGATTGAAAACTGGCTACAAGGGCGAGTTCAGAGGGTGGTGATAAATGGGGAGTACTCAGAATGGTCAGGGGTGGGTAGTGGGGTCCCCCAGGGTTCTGTGCTGGGACCAATCCTATTTAATTTGTTTATAAACGACCTGGAGGATGGGATAAACAGTTCAATCTCTGTATTTGCAGACGATACTAAGCTAAGCAGGGCAATAACTTCTCCGCAGGATGTGGAAACCTCACAAGAAGATCTGAACAAATGAATGGGGGAGGGGCGACTACATGGCAAATGAGGTTCAATGTAGAAAAATGTAAAATAATGTATTTGGGTGGTAAAAATGTGAATGCAATCTATAGACTGGGGGAGAACCTCTGGGGGGATCTAGGATGGAAAAGGACCTGGGGGTCCTAGTAGATGATCGGCTCAGCAATGACATGCAATGCCAAGCTGCTGCTAATAAAGCAAACAGAATATTGGCATTAAAAGGGGGATCAACTCCAGAGATAAAACGATAATTCTCCCGCTCTACAAGACTCTGGTCCGGCCGCACCTGGAGTATGCTGTCCAGTTCTGGGCACCAGTCCTCAGGAAGGATGTACTGGAAATGGAGCGACTACAAAGAAGGGCAACAAAGCTAATAAAGGGTCTGGAGGATCTTAGTTATGAGGAAAGGTTGTGAGCTCTGAACTTATTCTCTCTGGAGAAGAGACGCTTGAGAGGGGATATGATTTCAATATATAAATACCGGACTGGTGACCCCACAATATATAAATACCGGACTGGTGACCCCACAATATATAAATACCGGACTGGTGACCCCACAATATACAAATACCGGACTGGTGACCCCACAATATATAAATACCGGACTGGTGACCCCACAATATATAAATACCGGACTGGTGACCCCACAATATATAAATACCGGACTGGTGACCCCACAATATACAAATACCAGACTGGTGACCCCACAATATATAAATACCGGACTGGTGACCCCACAATATATAAATACCGGACTGGTGACCCCACAATATACAAATACCGGACTGGTGACCCCACAATATATAAATACCGGACTGGTGACCCCACAATATACAAATACTGGACTGGTGACCCCGCAATATATAAATACCGGACTGGTGACCCCACAATATACAAATACTGGACTGGTGACCCCGCAATATATAAATACCGGACTGGTGACCCCACAATATACAAATACCGGACTGGTGACCCCACAATATATAAATACCGGACTGGTGACCCCACAATATATAAATACCGGACTGGTGACCCCACAATATACAAATACCGGACTGGTGACCCCACAATATATAAATACCGGACTGGTGACCCCACAATATATAAATACCGGACTGGTGACTGTACAATATACAAATACCAGACTGGTGACCCCACAATATATAAATACCGGACTGGTGACCCCACAATATATAAATACCGGACTGGTGACCCCACAATATACAAATACCGGACTGGTGACCCCACAATATATAAATACCGGACTGGTGACCCCACAATATACAAATACCGGACTGGTGACCCCACAATATATAAATACCGGACTGGTGACCCCACAATATATAAATACCGGACTGGTGACCCCACAATATACAAATACCAGACTGGTGACCCCACAATATATAAATACCGGACTGGTGACCCCACAATATATAAATACCGGGCTGGTGACCCCACAATATATAAATACCGGACTGGTGACCCCACAATATATAAATACCGGACTGGTGACCCCACAATATATAAATACCGGACTGGTGACCCCACAATATACAAATACCGGACTGGTGACCCCACAATATATAAATACCGGACTGGTGACCCCACAATATATAAATACCAGACTGGTGACCCCACAATATACAAATACCAGACTGGTGACCCCACAATATATAAATACCGGACTGGTGACCCCACAATATATAAACACCGGACTGGTGACCCCACAATATACAAATACCAGACTGGTGACCCCACAATATATACCCCTCTCATTAAAATTAGAAGAAAAGAGGTTTAACCTTAAACTACGTAGAGGGTTCTTTACTGTAAGAGCGGCAAGGATGTGGAATTCCCTTCCACAGGCGGTGGTCTCAGCGGGGAGCATTGATAGCTTCAAGAAATTATTAGATAATCACCTGAATGATCACAACATACAGGAATATTCTCAGACTCTCCTCACTCCCTCTACTCTCAGACTCTCCTCACTCCTCTACTCTCAGACTCTCTGTACTCCTCTACTCTCAGACTCTCCTCACTCCTCCACTCTCAGACTCTCTGTACTCCTCTACTCTCAGACTCTCTGCACTCCTCTACTCTCAGACTCTCCTCACTCCCTCTACTCTCAGACTCTCCGCACTCCTCTACTCTCAGACTCTCCGCACTCCTCTACTCTCAGACTCTCTGCACTCCTCTACTCTCAGACTCTCCGCACTCCTCTACTCTCAGACTCTCCGCACTCCTCTACTCTCAGACTCTCCTCACTCCTCCACTCTCAGACTCTCTGTACTCCTCTACTCTCAGACTCTCTGCACTCCCTCTACTCTCAGACTCTCCTCACTCCCTCTACTCTCAGACTCTCCGCACTCCTCTACTCTCAGACTCTCCTCACTCCCTCTACTCTCAGACTCTCTGCACTCCTCTACTCTCAGACTCTCCGCACTCCTCTACTCTCAGACTCTCCTCACTCCCTCTACTCTCAGACTCTCCGCACTCCCTCTACTCTCAGACTCTCCGCACTCCTCTACTCTCAGACTCTCCGCACTCCCTCTACTCTCAGACTCTCTGCACTCCTCTACTCTCAGACTCTCTGCACTCCTCTACTCTCAGACTCTCCGCACTCCTCTACTCTCAGACTCTCTGCACTCCTCTACTCTCAGACTCTCCGCACTCCCTCTACTCTCAGACTCTCCTCACTCCCTCTACTCTCAGACTCTCTGCACTCCTCTACTCTCAGACTCTCCTCACTCCTCTACTCTCAGACTCTCCGCACTCCCTCTACTCTCAGACTCTCCTCACTCCTCTACTCTCAGACTCTCCGCACTCCTCTACTCTCAGACTCTCTGCACTCCTCTACTCTCAGACTCTCTGCACTCCTCTACTCTCAGACTCTCTGCACTCCCTCCACTCTCAGACTCTCTACACTCCTCTACTCTCAGACTCTCCGCACTCCTCTACTCTCAGACTCTCTGCACTCCTCTACTCTCAGACTCTCCTCACTCCCTCTACTCTCAGACTCTCCTCACTCCTCTACTCTCAGACTCTCCGCACTCCTCTACTCTCAGACTCTCCTCACTCCCTCTACTCTCAGACTCTCTGCACTCCCTCTACTCTCAGACTCTCCTCACTCCTCTACTCTCAGACTCTCCGCACTCCTCTACTCTCAGACTCTCCTCACTCCCTCTACTCTCAGACTCTCTGCACTCCCTCTACTCTCAGACTCTCCGCACTCCCTCTACTCTCAGACTCTCTGTACTCCTCTACTCTCAGACTCTCCGCACTCCTCTACTCTCAGACTCTCCTCACTCCCTCTACTCTCAGACTCTCCGCACTCCCTCTACTCTCAGACTCTCTGTACTCCTCTACTCTCAGACTCTCCGCACTCCTCTACTCTCAGACTCTCCGCACTCCTCTACTCTCAGACTCTCCGCACTCCCTCTACTCTCAGACTCTCTGCACTCCTCTACTCTCAGACTCTCCGCACTCCCTCTACTCTCAGACTCTCCGCACTCCTCTACTCTCAGACTCTCCGCACTCCTCTACTCTCAGACTCTCCTCACTCCTCCACTCTCAGACTCTCTGTACTCCTCTACTCTCAGACTCTCTGCACTCCCTCTACTCTCAGACTCTCCTCACTCCCTCTACTCTCAGACTCTCCGCACTCCTCTACTCTCAGACTCTCCTCACTCCCTCTACTCTCAGACTCTCTGCACTCCTCTACTCTCAGACTCTCCGCACTCCTCTACTCTCAGACTCTCCTCACTCCCTCTACTCTCAGACTCTCCTCACTCCTCTACTCTCAGACTCTCTGCACTCCTCTACTCTCAGACTCTCTGCACTCCTCTACTCTCAGACTCTCTGCACTCCTCTACTCTCAGACTCTCTGCACTCCTCTACTCTCAGACTCTCCGCACTCCCTCTACTCTCAGACTCTCTGCACTCCTCTACTCTCAGACTCTCCGCACTCCTCTACTCTCAGACTCTCTGCACTCCTCTACTCTCAGACTCTCCGCACTCCCTCTACTCTCAGACTCTCCTCACTCCCTCTACTCTCAGACTCTCTGCACTCCTCTACTCTCAGACTCTCCTCACTCCTCTACTCTCAGACTCTCCTCACTCCTCCACTCTCAGACTCTCCTCACTCCCTCTACTCTCAGACTCTCCTCACTCCCTCTACTCTCAGACTCTCTGCACTCCTCTACTCTCAGACTCTCCGCACTCCCTCTACTCTCAGACTCTCCGCACTCCCTCTACTCTCAGACTCTCCTCACTCCTCTACTCTCAGACTCTCCGCACTCCTCTACTCTCAGACTCTCTGCACTCCTCTACTCTCAGACTCTCTGCACTCCTCTACTCTCAGACTCTCTGCACTCCCTCCACTCTCAGACTCTCTACACTCCTCTACTCTCAGACTCTCCGCACTCCTCTACTCTCAGACTCTCTGCACTCCTCTACTCTCAGACTCTCCTCACTCCCTCTACTCTCAGACTCTCCTCACTCCTCTACTCTCAGACTCTCCGCACTCCTCTACTCTCAGACTCTCCTCACTCCCTCTACTCTCAGACTCTCCTCACTCCTCTACTCTCAGACTCTCCGCACTCCTCTACTCTCAGACTCTCCTCACTCCCTCTACTCTCAGACTCTCTGCACTCCCTCTACTCTCAGACTCTCCGCACTCCCTCTACTCTCAGACTCTCCGCACTCCCTCTACTCTCAGACTCTCTGTACTCCTCTACTCTCAGACTCTCCGCACTCCTCTACTCTCAGACTCTCTACACTCCTCTACTCTCAGACTCTCCTCACTCCCTCTACTCTCAGACTCTCCGCACTCCCTCTACTCTCAGACTCTCTGTACTCCTCTACTCTCAGACTCTCCGCACTCCTCTACTCTCAGACTCTCTACACTCCTCTACTCTCAGACTCTCCTCACTCCCTCTACTCTCAGACTCTCCGCACTCCCTCTACTCTCAGACTCTCCGCACTCCCTCTACTCTCAGACTCTCCGCACTCCCTCTACTCTCAGACTCTCCGCACTCCCTCTACTCTCAGACTCTCTGCACTCCTCTACTCTCAGACTCTCTGCACTCCTCTACTCTCAGACTCTCCTCACTCCTCTACTCTCAGACTCTCTGTACTCCTCTACTCTCAGACTCTCCGCACTCCCTCTACTCTCAGACTCTCCTCACTCCCTCTACTCTCAGACTCTCCGCACTCCCTCTACTCTCAGACTCTCCTCACTCCTCTACTCTCAGACTCTCTGCACTCCTCTACTCTCAGACTCTCTGCACTCCTCTACTCTCAGACTCTCTGCACTCCCTCTACTCTCAGACTCTCCTCACTCCTCTACTCTCAGACTCTCCGCACTCCCTCTACTCTCAGACTCTCTGTACTACTCTACTCTCAGACTCTCTGCACTCCTCTACTCTCAGACTCTCCTCACTCCCTCTACTCTCAGACTCTCCGCACTCCCTCTACTCTCAGACTCTCTGCACTCCTCTACTCTCAGACTCTCTGCACTCCTCTACTCTCAGACTCTCTGCACTCCTCTACTCTCAGACTCTCTGCACTCCTCTACTCTCAGACTCTCTGCACTCCTCTACTCTCAGACTCTCTGCACTCCTCTACTCTCAGACTCTCTGCACTCCTCTACTCTCAGACTCTCCGCACTCCTCTACTCTCAGACTCTCTGCACTCCTCTACTCTCAGACTCTCCTCACTCCCTCTACTCTCAGACTCTCTGTACTCCTCTACTCTCAGACTCTCCTCACTCCTCTACTCTCAGACTCTCTGCACTCCTCTACTCTAGGACTCTCTGCACTCCTCTACTCTCAGACTCTCCGCACTCCTCTACTCTCAGACTCTCCGCACTCCCTCTACTCTCAGACTCTCCGCACTCCCTCTACTCTCAGACTCTCCTCACTCCTCTACTCTCAGACTCTCTGCACTCCTCTACTCTCAGACTCTCTGCACTCCTCTACTCTCAGACTCTCTGCACTCCCTCTACTCTCAGACTCTCCTCACTCCTCTACTCTCAGACTCTCCGCACTCCCTCTACTCTCAGACTCTCTGTACTACTCTACTCTCAGACTCTCTGCACTCCTCTACTCTCAGACTCTCCTCACTCCCTCTACTCTCAGACTCTCCGCACTCCCTCTACTCTCAGACTCTCTGCACTCCTCTACTCTCAGACTCTCTGCACTCCTCTACTCTCAGACTCTCTGCACTCCTCTACTCTCAGACTCTCTGCACTCCTCTACTCTCAGACTCTCTGCACTCCTCTACTCTCAGACTCTCTGCACTCCTCTACTCTCAGACTCTCTGCACTCCTCTACTCTCAGACTCTCCGCACTCCTCTACTCTCAGACTCTCTGCACTCCTCTACTCTCAGACTCTCCTCACTCCCTCTACTCTCAGACTCTCTGTACTCCTCTACTCTCAGACTCTCCTCACTCCTCTACTCTCAGACTCTCTGCACTCCTCTACTCTAGGACTCTCTGCACTCCTCTACTCTCAGACTCTCCGCACTCCTCTACTCTCAGACTCTCCGCACTCCTCTACTCTCAGACTCTCCGCACTCCCTCTACTCTCAGACACTCTGCACTCCCTCTACTCTCAGACTCTCTGCACTCCCTCTACTCTCAGACTCCTCTACTCCCAGACTCTCTGCACTCCTCTACTCTCAGACTCTCCTCACTCCCTCTACTCTCAGACTCTCCTCACTCCCTCTACTCTCAGACTCTCTGCACTCCTCTACTCTCAGACTCTCTGCACTCCTCTACTCTCAGACTCTCTGCACTCCCTCTACTCTCAGACTCTCCTCACTCCCTCTACTCTCAGACTCTCTGCACTCCTCTACTCTCAGACTCTCCTCACTCCTCTACTCTCAGACTCTCCTCACTCCCTCTACTCTCAGACTCTCTGCACTCCTCTACTCTCAGACTCTCCTCACTCCCTCCACTCTCAGACTCTCTGCACTCCTCTACTCTCAGACTCTCCTCACTCCCTCTACTCTCAGACTCTCTGCACTCCTCTACTCTCAGACTCTCCTCACTCCCTCTACTCTCAGACTCTCCGCACTCCTCTACTCTCAGACTCTCCTCACTCCTCTACTCTCAGACTCTCTGTACTCCTCTACTCTCAGACTCTCCGCACTCCTCTACTCTCAGACTCTCCGCACTCCCTCTACTCTCAGACTCTCCTCACTCCCTCTACTCTCAGACTCTCCGCACTCCTCTACTCTCAGACTCCTCTACTCTCAGACTCTCCTCACTCCTCCACTCTCAGACTCTCCTCACTCCTCCACTCTCAGACTCTCCTCACTCCTCCACTCTCAGACTCCTCTACTCTCAGACTCTCCTCACTCCTCCACTCTCAGACTCTCCTCACTCCTCCACTCTCAGACTCCTCTACTCTCAGACTCTCCGCACTCCTCCACTCTCAGACTCCTCTACTCTCAGACTCTCCTCACTCCTCCACTCTCAGACTCCTCTACTCTCAGACTCTCCGCACTCCTCCACTCTCAGACTCCTCTACTCTCAGACTCTCCTCACTCCTCCACTCTCAGACTCTCCTCACTCCCTCTACTCTCAGACTCTCCTCACTCCCTCTACTCTCAGACTCTCCGCACTCCCTCTACTCGCAGACTCTCCGCACTCCCTCTACTCTCAGACTCTCCTCACTCCCTCCACTCTCAGACTCTCCTCACTCCCTCCACTCTCAGACTCTCCTCACTCCCTCTACTCTCAGACTCTCCTCACTCCCTCCACTCTCAGACTCCTCTACTCTCAGACTCTCAGACTCCTCTACTCTCAGACTCTCAGACTCCTCTACTCTCAGACTCTCCTCACTCCCTCCACTCTCAGACTCTCCTCACTCCCTCTACTCTCAGACTCCTCCACTCTCAGACTCTCCTCACTCCTCCACTCTCAGACTCCTCTACTCCAGGTAGTCTGGACACTCTCATGCTATCTTCATGCCTTGGCTCTGTAGATTTCCTTCTCTTTCTGGCATCAGGTTGTTGGCATTTCTGTACATACCTGATGATCAGCTCCTGGATGGATCCTGTTAGTTGTCTCTTTTGGAAGGTTGGGTGATGGGCTCGTCAGTTTATAAGATGCTTGGCTGGGAGGTGATAGGTGTGTCATTGGAAGAGCTCAAGGCGTCATAAGAGATCTTCCCTGAAGTCTTGTGAAATTTCTGCTTCAGATAATTCCTCTGATTAGTCACTTTCAGCAACCATCAGAGTTTTACTGAGTTGTTTGAGAACGGCTGAGAATAGTGAAGCTCTTCTAATCTCTCATCTGATTACTGATCCAGTATACAGGAGCCCCCCCCCCCTCCCCCCGTGTTACACACAAGACAGGGACTGCTGTAGGTTTGTTCTTATGTAGAATCTGTTTGTAAGTCGGTACATTTTTTAAGTGTAGCTCCAGCCCAAAAAATTGTTTTTTAAGTTTTTTGGATAGGGAAGGGTTATCACCCCTGTAATGTTTTGTTTTGCTGTCTGTGCTCCTCTTCAGAAGATTTCACCTCACTTTTTGTCCCAATGACAATTGGATTTTGAAAATTTTGGGTTGTTGTAGAAACAAGGATTGGTGATAAATCATCAGTGGAGAGGAGACACCATTTTCCCATAATGACTCTTACAGGAGAGAATTTCCCTTCCTAGGGGTAGATTTCATCTCACTTCCTGTTGTCTCCTTCCGTTTGTAAGTCAGATGTTTGTAACTAGGGGACCACCTGGTAATAGAAATTGTATTTTCTATCCATGGAACCTTATTATTTCCCATCAAATTTGGATTCCTGGTAATAATTTACCTGCTATAAGAGTGTGAGTGGAGATTTAACATTAAAGGAAATATCTCTTGGTAGAGGATCTCTGAACCTAATATGGGGTCAGGTCTGAAGTCCACCAGTAGAAGAAATGAGGAAGATGGCATCATGGCAGACTCAACACAATAATTCCCTTAGAGACAATTACACCACAAAGCCACTTTGAGTTTTATTATTTTCTGGTTTGATAATTGTCTGACATGTAAATGTGCATTATTGATAGATATTACAACGCTTCCTTAAACCACTTTATGGAAATGATGGGAGTATAGTAAAATATTTGTTAATCATCTTTTACATTGATCAATAGATCTTTCTATACAAATGTTGCTGTATTATTGGCCGTGTCCTTGTATTCCTCCTATGTGATGTTGGCCGTGTCCTCGTATTCCTCCTCTGTGATGTTGGCCGTGTCCTCGTATTCCTCCTATGTGATGTTGGCCATGTCCTCATTTTTCTCCTCTGTGATGTTGGCCGTGTCCTCGTATTCCTCCTCTGTGATGTTGGCCGTGTCCTCGTATTCCTCCTATGTGATGTTGGCCATGTCCTCATTTTTCTCCTCTGTGATGTTGGCCGTGTCCTCGTATTCCTCCTCTGTGATGTTGGCCGTGTCCTCGTATTCCTCCTCTGTGATGTTGGCCGTGTCCTCGTATTCCTCCTATGTGATGTTGGCCGTGTCCTCGTATTCCTCCTCTGTGATGTTGGCCGTGTCCTCATATTTCTCCTCTGTGATGTTGGCCGTGTCCTCATATTTCTCCTCTGTGATGTTGGCCGTGTCCTTGTATTCCTCCTATGTGATGTTGGCCGTGTCCTCGTATTCCTCCTCTGTGATGTTGGCCGTGTCCTTGTATTCCTCCTATGTGATGTTGGCCGTGTCCTCGTACTTCTCCTCTGTGATGTTGGCCGTGTCCTCGTATTCCTCCTATGTGATGTTGGCCGTGTCCTCGTATTCCTCCTATGTGATGTTGGCCGTGTCCTCGTATTCCTCCTCTGTGATGTTGGCCGTGTCCTCGTATTCCTCCTATGTGATGTTGGCCGTGTCCTTGTATTCCTCCTATGTGATGTTGGCCGTGTCCTCGTATCCCTCCTATGTGATGTTGGCCGTGTCCTTGTATTCCTCCTCTGTGATGTTGGCCGTGTCCTCGTATTCCTCCTCTGTGATGTTGGCCGTGTCCTTGTATTCCTCCTATGTGATGTTGGCCGTGTCCTCGTACTTCTCCTCTGTGATGTTGGCCGTGTCCTCGTATTCCTCCTATGTGATGTTGGCCGTGTCCTCGTATTCCTCCTATGTGATGTTGGCCGTGTCCTCGTATTCCTCCTCTGTGATGTTGGCCGTGTCCTCGTATTCCTCCTCTGTGATGTTGGCCGTGTCCTCGTATTCCTCCTATGTGATGTTGGCCGTGTCCTTGTATTCCTCCTATGTGATGTTGGCCGTGTCCTCGTATCCCTCCTATGTGATGTTGGCCGTGTCCTTGTATTCCTCCTCTGTGATGTTGGCCGTGTCCTCGTATTCCTCCTCTGTGATGTTGGCCGTGTCCTTGTATTCCTCCTATGTGATGTTGGCCGTGTCCTCGTACTTCTCCTCTGTGATGTTGGCCGTGTCCTCGTATTCCTCCTCTGTGATGTTGGCCGTGTCCTCGTACTTCTCCTATGTGATGTTGGCCGTGTCCTCGTATTCCTCCTATGTGATGTTGGCCGTGTCCTCGTATTCCTCCTCTGTGATGTTGGCCGTGTCCTTGTATTCCTCCTATGTGATGTTGGCCGTGTCCTCGTATTCCTCCTCTGTGATGTTGGCCGTGTCCTCGTATTCCTCCTATGTGATGTTGGCCGTGTCCTCATATTTCTCCTATGTGATGTTGGCCGTGTCCTTCTTATTAAGAACAAAGCTAGATATAACAACCTGACAGACGTTCCCAGCACGCCTTGCTCCAGCCAACATTGCAGAAGATTGGAGTTCAGCTTTCTATGGAGTAGAAGAACCATTCTCTTTTTTTAATTCTCTTCTAGAGGGCGGTAATTGCTCACCATGTGATGATAACAGGCACATAAAGCTGTCTGCTGGCATCTGCAAATGTCAAAATCTTCTCTTCTTGAGTTTTATGTGACATTTCATAAGACCATCCCAATCCCATTGTGTACACTTCGCTCCGTCTGCTAACACTAATGACTTCATAATCCTCTCAGAATGTGAGAGATTTCACACTTCATAAATAAGGTGAGATTAATTAAGGTAAAGTATTTACTGTGATGTCATCCCTGCGACTGGATCCATGAAGGCCACTCCAGGAGATATTTCAGATCTATTAGTAAACTAAATGTACAAGAAATGAAGAGTCATGAAACCATACCATAAAACCATAAAATGAAGAAACAACCCTAACCCACTGTGCATGCCCATCCCCAATGCCCATGTGCAATATATATATGAGGTGGTATCAAAAAGTTTTGCGAGAAGCTGTGCAGCTGGTGCTATTCTGACCACATACCTTACCACGTCTGATATTTCATCATGGACAGCGAGTTAGAACAAAGTGCAAACATGAAATTCTGTGTGAAACTTGAAAATCTGCAAATTTACAGCAACCCTGCAATGAGCCCTTCGATCATCGTGCACAAGTTGCCGAACGGTTTCAACATTCTCGAGGGTTGAGCTCATTGAAGGTCTTCCTGATCTCTCGTTGTCTTCCAGTGATGTTCTTCTGCTCTTGAAGCCCGCGTGCCACTAAAAAAATATATAGAACGACTCAAAGCAGCATCGTCGTAAACTTGCCCAGTTTCACACAGAATTTCCTGTTTGTTCTAATTTGCTGTCCATGATGAAACGGCAGATGTGGTAACACACGTGGTCAGAATAGCACCAGTTGCACAGCTCCCAATGTACACAGATGTCTTTTGGCACACTGACCTACGAAGGCCGGTGGTTCCTGTGCGTGGCGTCTTGTGCTGTCATATGTTGGCGTGTTACAAAACTAGTTTTGAAACCTGAGTTCCCCTCAGGCATATCTGTTCTTAGGCTCCTTCAGAAAAAATGAAAAGTCAGAAGCTACAAATCCTGTACAATGCCTGTAGCTCCTGACTATTCAGACACTTACATGTCCAGGGATCCCGCGGTGTCTTAACCCGAGCCGATTTATCAATCTGCTCTCAGGTGCTGCCACCGCCATCTTGGGTAAAGGAAGCCGGAAGTGAAGCCTTGCGTCATCATAGCCGGTTCCCCACTGTGCATGCGCGAAGCGAGCCGCGGTTTGTGAATGGCCGGGAAAGGAGGAGGGACAAACTTCTGGATGATTAAATAACACTATGTGCGGTGCCAACCAGTGAATGGATGGATAGGTACATTCATAAATAGATAAAAAAATACAATATAATAGAGTGAGTTCCTTTAGGAAATGACCTGGTACACAAATCTACTACTAAATACATATATTGAATTATTAATAAATGAACCCTGTGCAAAAAGTCCAAAAACATGGAGATAACATTCAAGTATTGTAACGTCCAAAATAAAGTGCAAGTGCTCCACACTATCCTCGTTATACTAACCACTTGCCACCCGCCCACCGTCATATGACGGCCTCCCAGAACGACCGCTCTTGCGTGCCCCCAGTTGCTAGGAAACGGCATTACCCCGATCTGTGTAAAGAGCCGCGGCATATAGCAAAATGACGTTGGCAAAGTGGTTGCGATATCCTGACCGGACGTCATATGACGTTGTCAGGATATCAAGGGGGCGCGCACCACGGCGATCGTTGTTGCGGTGTGTCAGTCTGACAGAGACTCTTTACCACGTGATCAGCCATGTCCAATCACGGCTGATCACGATGTAAACAGGAAGAGCCATTGATTGGTTTTTCCTCACTCGCGTCTGACAGACACAGGTAGAGGAGAGCCGATCGGCTGCTCTCCTGACAGGGGGGTCTGTGCTGATTGTTTATCAGTGCAGCCCCCCTCTCGGATGCCCACCCAGGACCACTAGGATGCCGCCAGGACCACCAGGGATGGCCACCACACTGGACTACCAGGTATGCCACCCTAGACCACCTGGGAAATGCCAATCAGTGCCAATGAAAAATGCCTGCCAGTGCCAGTGAAGCCTAACAGTGAAATCCAGTGCCATTGTCAGCCATCAGTGCCACCTTTCAGTGCCCATCAGTGTCGCCTATCAGTGCCCATCAGTGCCACCTATGAGTGCCCATCAGTGCCGCCTATCAATGACCATCAGTCCCGCATATCAGTGCCACCTATCAGTGCTGCCTATCAGTGCCCATCTGTCAGGGTTCTTACCGTGGCAAGCGGGGCGCCCGCGGTGGTGTGCGTCAGGGTGCGTCGGCGCGCGTTGGCGCGCGCGTTTCTGCGGACCTCGCCGTGCGGGCTCCTCGCGGCGCCGGTGTGTGTGTCCGGGATCGTTCCACTGTGCACGCCGGCGTGCGGGGGCGCGCGCGTGGGCGTTGGCGGGCGCGCGTGCCTGTGTGAGCCGGGGCGCGCGCGTGCACGTCGTTTGGCGCCAAAAGCCCTATTTAAGCCAGTGAGTTCTGGTGACCAGTGCTGCCTAATCAACAGCTAGTCGTACCAGTGCCTTACCTTGTTCCTTGTCTGTTCCTGTGATACCTTCTGACCCGGCCTTGATTCCGACCTCTCTCTGAACTCTGCCTGAACCTGACCTCTGCCTGTTTGACCATCCGCTTGCCTGCTCCACTGTACCTTTGCCGCCCGCCTGTTACCGAACCCGGCCTGTCTCCTGACCATCCGTCTGCCTGCTCCTTTGGGTCTGTCTGCCTGTCTGCAGCCGTCCAGCCTGCTGTCTATACAAGCCTGCTCTACCTTGTGTCTGTGCTCCAGCCAGTTCCAGCCTTCTCTCCGGTTAACCCTGCAATATCTGGACTACTATACCTGGACTGCAATACAGGCCCTCATACCACTCCGTACTCTCGTGCCTCCTGTTTACTCTACCAGGGGCCGACAGTCGGAGGGTAAGGGAGCCTACCCTCTGCCCAACTGGACTCGCCGGTCTGGTAAGTAGGAGCCTAATAGTATTAGGCAGCCATGACCGAGTCCGGGCAGGGGGCTTCCCCCATGGACGAACTTTGCCGACATCTGGCGGGTCTAACCCAGGCGGTGAAGAGCCTGCAAGAGGGATACTCCAGTCTGGAGGAGCGAGTACAGGCCTTGTCCGCACCTTCCGGTCCGCAAGGGTCCACATCAGCCACCTCAGCACCCTCCGTGGTCATGTTACCCCCAGAGCCAAAAGTACCAGTACCTGAAAGATTTCTTGGAGACCGAAGTAGTTATCGTGCTTTCCGGAATGCCTGTAATCTCTACTTCGCCCTGCAGCCACGCACGTTCTCCCTTGAGGCCACTAAGGTGGGTTTTGTCATCTCCTTACTTTCCGGTCAGCCACAAACATGGGCCCACCGACTTTTGGAGCAGAAATCAGTTGCCTTGGATAGTCTGGATGCCTTCTTTGATGCTATGTCCCAACTATACGAAGACCCCCAGCTTACCGCCACTGCAGAAGCCACTTTACAGGCCCTACGCCAGGGTCGTCAAGCAGCAGAAGATTATGCCGTCGAGTTCAGACGCTGGAGCTCTGACACGGCATGGAATGACGCCGCGTTGCGCCATCAGTTCAGGATGGGGTTGTCAGATCCCCTCAAGGATGAGTTGGCACGGGTAGGGGTACCACAAACCCTGGAAGAGCTTATCAACTTGTCCATCCAAATAGACCGCAGGTTGCGAGAGCGACGCACTGAAAGGATCACCAGTACCTTTCGTCCCACCTGGATGATGCCACAAGTACCCAGTCCTCCCAGCAGATCTCCCACTCCTACACCTGCCTCGGCCTATGATACGCCAGAACCCATGCAACTCGGTCTATTCCGCCCTTCCTTGACCCCAGAGGAGAAAGCACGCAGACGTACACACAACCTCTGCCTCTACTGTGGAGAACCCGGGCACTACGCCAGTGGTTGCCCCAACAAGATGCGTAAGTGTCGTTCTGCTGATCGTACCTGTGCTACTATTGTACCTACTATTGGCACACACCTAACCATCTCTATCACTTTACAGCTTCCCGGAAAGGCCATCCAAGTCCCAGCTATCATTGATTCCGGAGCCTGCAGCTGCTTTATCGACCGGACCTTCGCCTCCCAACATGACATCCCTCTCCAATCCAAAACTCAAAGCCTAGCTGTACATCTTGCAGATGGTTCTGCTCTCCGCTCCGGTCCGGTCACTCAAGAAACCGTCCCCTTAAAAGCCATCATGGGCCAACGACACCGTGAACATCTTTGTTTGGACGCCATCTCTTCCCCTCTTTTTCCAGTCATTCTTGGAATACCATGGCTGCAGGCGCACAACCCTCGAATCGACTGGGCTTCTGGTAGTGTCGAGTTCCTCTCTGGATACTGCCTTCAACACTGTCTGCAAGGGACAGGCCATGAGGCTACCCAACTCCTCTGTCTACATCCAGATGTAGATCTGCTCCAAGCTATTCCTGAGCCTTACCAAGATTTTGCGGATGTGTTTAACAAAAAGGGGGCAGAATTACTACCACCACACAGGCCCTACGACTGCCCAATTGAACTGCTTCCTGGAACCGAGGTACCTTTTGGCCGGATCTTCCCACTAACCGAGCAGGAGCTGGGCACCCTGAAACAGTATTTAGACGAAAATCTGAAGAAGAAATTTATCCGCCCGTCCACCTCCCCAGCTGGTGCGGGCTTATTCTTTGTTGAAAAGAAAGACCATTCTTTGCGGCCATGTATTGACTACCGTGAATTAAACAAAATAACTATTAAAAACCATTACCCACTTCCTCTGGTACCTGAGCTATTCCAAAGACTGGGCACCGCCCGAATCTTTACTAAATTGGATCTTCGGGGTGCTTACAATTTAGTCCGCATCCGAGAGGGGGACGAGTGGAAGACTGCGTTCCGCACTCGTTTCGGGCATTTCGAGTACCAGGTCATGCCCTTCGGCCTCTGTAATGCCCCAGCTACGTTCCAGCACTTTGTGAACGACATCTTTAGAGAATTCCTGGACCTCTACGTCATTGTCTACCTGGACGACATACTCATCTTCTCCTCTTCTTTGGCTGATCACCGCAGGCACGTCAGGAATGTTCTTGCCCGGCTCAGGCAACATGGCTTATACGCTAAACTTGACAAGTGTGAGTTTGAACGTCAGAGTATCCAGTTTTTGGGACTCATCATTTCTGTAGAAGGAATTAAGATGGATCCACAAAAAGTGTCGGCCATCCTGGACTGGCCTGCCCCTACTGACAAGAAAGGGGTCCAACGTTTTGTAGGATTCTCTAACTTCTACAGGAAATTCATTAAAGACTTCTCTAAAATCATTTCGCCTATAACGGAACTTACTAAACAGGGGACACGATTCTGTTGGTCACCCCGAGCACAGGCAGCTTTTGAGAAATTAAAGGGACTATTTACTTCTGCTTCTATCCTCAAACACCCGGACCCTGCGCTACCGTTTGTATTGGAGGTGGATGCTTCGGAGATCGCAGTGGGGGCGGTACTTTCTCAACGCCAGGGCCCCAAGGCCCTCCTGTTTCCTGTAGCCTTCTTTTCCCGTAAGCTCTCATCCTCGGAGAGAAATTATGACGTGGGAGACCGGGAACTGTTGGCCATCAAAGCGGCTTTGGAAGAATGGCGCTATCTACTAGAGGGTGCGGTACATCCGGTTCTTATCTTTACCGACCACAAGAACTTAGAATACTTAAGAGCAGCCAAGCGACTCAGACCACGACAGGCTAGATGGGCACTTTTTTTTTCCCGCTTCTCCTTTCACATCACGTACAGGCCCGGATCCAAGAATGGAAAACCTGATGCCCTATCACGGATGTTCCATGACTCCAAGGAAAGAACTTCTCCTGATACTATTCTGCCTGCAGGTAGTTTCTTACTTCTCCAGGGAGATTTAATCTCCAGGATTAAACAGGCCTCCTCTGAAATTCCTCTACCTACTGGAACCAGTTTAAATGATGGGTTGCTCTGGCATGAAGGCAAGATTTTCGTTCCTGAAAGATGTAGGGTACTGGTACTGGAACTATGTCATGACCACAAGCTGGCGGGTCACTTCGGAGCCCGGAAAACCTCAGAATTGGTGCTACGCACCTTTTGGTGGCCATGTCTTCTGGAGGACTGTAAGAGGTACGTGGGTTCTTGCCGCACCTGTGCCCGGAATAAATGTAACCGCTCAAAGGCCTGGGGTTTATTGAGACCCTTACCGATTCCTGACAGGCCTTGGAGAATGCTATCGATGGATTTCATTGTGGAGTTACCCCCCTCTGAAGGTTTCTCAACCATCTTTGTGGTGATTGATAGGCTATCCAAGATGGCACACTTCATCCCTATGAAGGGTACTCCCACAGCCGCAGAAACGGCGAAGATATTCGTCAAGGAAGTAGTAAGGTTACATGGGGTGCCCGCGAATATCGTATCCGACCGAGGTGTTCAATTTACCTCCCGGTTTTGGAGAGCACTGTGTGCCGCTTTGGAAATTGAATTGGCGTTCTCCTCGGCCTACCACCCTCAGACGAACGGCCAGACGGAAAGAACTAACCAGACGCTGGAGCAATACCTCCATTGTTTCTCTGTGTTTACTCAAGACGACTGGGTGTCCTTGCTACCACTCGCCGAATTCTCATATAACAACTCCTTACACTCTGCCATCAACCAGACTCCTTTCTTTGCGAATTATGGATTCAATCCTTCTTTCCTTCCCAGTTCTATCCCGGAATGTTCTCTACCCGCAGTAACGGAAACAATGGAGTTCTTCTCTAGTAACTGTAAGATCCTGCAGGAAACCATGGCCCAATCCCAGGCTTCCTTCAAGAGGATGTTCGATAAGAAAAGGCGAGGAGAACTCGTCCTTGAACCTGGTAACCAAGTATGGCTCTCTACAACTAATCTAAAGTTGGCTTGTCCCTCCAAGAAGTTGGGACCTAAGTTTCTGGGCCCGTTTCGGGTGAAGAGAAAGGTGAATGATGTTGCCTTTGAGCTTAGTCTGCCAGAGTCCCTTAGAATCCACCCGGTCTTCCATGTTTCTTTACTGAAACCAGTTATCCACGATCCTTTTCCTGACCGTAAGGCCAAGCCACCGGAGGCTGTTTTGGTCAACAATGAGGAGGAGTTCGAGGTCGAGGCAATCTTGGATTGCAGGAAAAGGCAGAATCAGCTCCAGTACCTCATCAAATGGAAGGGGTATGGCCCCGAGGATAATTCTTGGGAACCCGAAGGTAACCTGCATGCCAACGAATTGCTACAAACTTTCAAGAACTCCCATGCTCCCAGGCTGGCCCAGCTGGGCATCCGGAGGCTGCCCTTGAGGAGGGGGCACTGTCAGGGTTCTTACCGTGGCAAGCGGGGCGCCTGCGGTGGTGTGCGTCAGGGTGCGTCGGCGCGCGTTGGCGCGCGCGTTTCTGCGGACCTCGCCGTGCGGGCTCCTCGCGGCGCCGGTGTGTGTGTCCGGGATCGTTCCACTGTGCACGCCGGCGTGCGGGGGCGCGCGCGCGGGCGTTGGCGGGCGCGCGTGCCTGTGTGAGCCGGGGCGCGCGCGTGCACGTCGTTTGGCGCCAAAAGCCCTATTTAAGCCAGTGAGTTCTGGTGACCAGTGCTGCCTAATCAACAGCTAGTCGTACCAGTGCCTTACCTTGTTCCTTGTCTGTTCCTGTGATACCTTCTGACCCGGCCTTGATTCCGACCTCTCTCTGAACTCTGCCTGAACCTGACCTCTGCCTGTTTGACCATCCGCTTGCCTGCTCCACTGTACCTTTGCCGCCCGCCTGTTACCGAACCCGGCCTGTCTCCTGACCATCCGTCTGCCTGCTCCTTTGGGTCTGTCTGCCTGTCTGCAGCCGTCCAGCCTGCTGTCTATACAAGCCTGCTCTACCTTGTGTCTGTGCTCCAGCCAGTTCCAGCCTTCTCTCCGGTTAACCCTGCAATATCTGGACTACTATACCTGGACTGCAATACAGGCCCTCATACCACTCCGTACTCTCGTGCCTCCTGTTTACTCTACCAGGGGCCGACAGTCGGAGGGTAAGGGAGCCTACCCTCTGCCCAACTGGACTCGCCGGTCTGGTAAGTAGGAGCCTGATACCATCAGTGCAGCCTATCAGTGCCCATCGTCAGTGCCACCTCATCTGTGCCATCTCATTGGTGCCATCTTATCGGTGCAGCCTTATCAGTGCCCATCAGTGAAGCAGGTGATCAAATACCACCAAAAGAAATCTCTACTTGTGGGAACAAAATGATAAAAATGTAGTTTTGGTACAGTGTTGTATGACCGTGTAATTTTCATTCAAAGTGTGACAGTGCTGAAAGCTGAAAAATCTCCTGGGCAGGAAGGGGGTGTAAGTGCCCCATATTGAGGTGGTTATATAAAATCTTGAAAGTCCATCATAAGAAGATGGATGAAAGTGATGCTGGTGTCTTCATGCAGTGTGCACACAATCCTGGGGTACCCCTCCACCGGATGTACCCTCACCTTAAGGGCATTTTTAAAGTGGAGTTCCACCCAAAAATGAAACTTCCACTTTTTGGATTCCTCCCCCCCTCCGGTGTCACATTTGGCACCTTTCAGGGGGGATGAGGGAGCAGATATCTGTCTAATACAGGTATTTGCTCCCACTTCCTGGCATAGATCACTGCGGCGCTTGTGGTGACCTATGCCACTTCCGGCGCCTACACTGTCCTCCCCCGCTGTATTCTGGGAGACACACAGGTCCCAGGACACAGCAGGGACCAGAGAGGACGCGCAGCGCGACTCGCGCAGTAGGGAACCAGGAAGTGAAGCCGCACAGCTTCACTTCCTTATTCCCTTACCGAGGATGGCGGCGGCAGCAGCCGAGAGCCAACGGACGGATCGGCTTCGGCTGCCGGCAACGTGGGCTCCCTGGACAGGTAAGTGTCCTTATATTAAAAGCCAGCAGCTGCAGTATTTGTAGCTGCTGGCTTTTAATTTTTTT
Organism: Lithobates clamitans; assembly: GCA_037952925.1. Taxonomy (NCBI): domain Eukaryota; kingdom Metazoa; phylum Chordata; class Amphibia; order Anura; family Ranidae; genus Lithobates; species Lithobates clamitans. The sequence goes on along the minus strand of JBBGZY010002514.1, from coordinate 61,241 downwards.
TTTTGGCGGACCTCCGCTTTAAAAAAAGCGTGTGGTAAATATGTAACAGCTTAGGGATTCCTCCTGTGATTCCTCCTTCCTGTAGTAACTATTTGGCTCAGATTTCAGATCAAACACAACTCCTTCCTCCTGGTCAGTGTGCTGGGAAATCTTTTGTTTGTGATGTGTATTGCCCTTCTATGTGCACCTTGCCGTAGAGGCAAAATATTGGTTGGGGTGAGTAACAAACGTCCCACACTCTGCTTGAGTGCTTTCATCATACACCGCTTCCTCCCAGTCTGAATATAGATATCAGATATTCCAACCGCTAACAACCACAAAACAAGACAATACTCGTTTGGTTGCTATACATGGACTGTTTATTAGAACAAGAATACAGACTTATATACAGTTGAAGAGGAGGTTCCTCCCTCCTGCTCATATTACTCTAAAAATACGCCTGTAACCAGAAACCTAATTAACATGAGCTAATTATCTAATCATTTACCCAGACTAGGTGATTCAGAGATATTGTCAGAAACCATGAATCAGACTGAGACAGAAGTACAGTTAACTCATACTTGTTTAATAATAATAAAAAAAGGTGAACAAAATAAACGTAATCAAAACATAGCCAGAGTTCAGGAACAGAAACAGATAGTCACACAAGACAAATGTCAGGGAGCCAGAGATGAGCGTAGTAGAAGAGCAAGCAGGATCTGGAGCCAGAAGGAATGTCAGCCAAGCAAGTCTTTAACAGGAACACAGGAGAGCGTCTCTAGAGATGTGACCAAGGAGAATGCAGAGATTGTCTGGACTGGACGGCTTAAGTAGGCAGGACTGACGAGCAGGATATCATCAACAGGTGAGCCACTGTGGAGAGATGGAAGCTGGCAATTAGCCGACAGCTGAGCGGCCAGCTCAGAGAAGGAGGGGTTGAGCCCATCTCTGACAGTACCCCATCTTCAATGACCCCTCCCCATCGGAGGACCACCAGGCTTGAGGGGAAAACGTCTATGGAATTTACGAAGGAGGACAGAGGCATGTACGTCCGAGGATGAGACCCAAGAGTGTTCCTCTGGACCATACCCTTTCCAATGCACCAAGTACTGTATGCGCCCACAAAACCTACGGGAGTCAACAATGGACTGTACTTCATACTCCTCATGGTTCTCAACCTGTACAGGGTGAGGAAGAGGCACCGAGGTGGTAAAGCGGTTGCAGACCAAAGGTTTTAATAAGGAGACATGAAATACGTTTGAGTTATTAGAAGGAAGGTCTAATGCGTTAACCACTGGGTTAATCCTGCGAAGAATACGGAGAGGCCCAATAAAGGTGTGAACTTCAGTGAGGGAACACGAAGTCGGAGGTTGCGAGATTGCAGCCAGACCCTGTCCCCAACCTGATAGGAAGGTGCAGGCAGGCGTCTGTGGTCAGCATGGAGTCTGTACCTATCATTAGCATGACGCAAAGCCTCCTGGACTTGTGCCCAAGTGAAACGAAGATGCTCCTCTAATGTCAGAACAAACGAGTCAGGCAACATGGAAGGTTGGAAACCATAGTTCGCCATAAATGGGGACAATCGGGAAGCAGAATTCAAGGCACTATTGTGAGCAAACTCTGCCCACGGTAAGAGGTCTGACCAGTTGTTATGATAGTCAGAAATATAGCAACGTAGGAATTGCTCCAAGGACTGATTGGCTCGTTCTGCGGCCCCATTAGACTGCGGGAGATACGCAGAGGAGAAAGCAAGCTGAATTCCCAACTGTGCACAAAAGGCTCGCCAGAACCGGGACACAAACGGACTACCCCTGTCCGAGACAATCACCTTGGGTAGCCCATGTAAGCGAAAAATCTCCAGAGCAAAAGTCGAAGCCAGTTCCTTAGAAGTGGGCAACTTCTTAAGTGGAATACAATGGGACATTTTCGAAAACCGGTCAACCACCATAAAGATAACTGTCTTGCCCTGGGAGTTGGGTAACTCCACAATGAAGTCCATAGACAGGTGGGTCCAGGGCCTCTCTCCAGTGGGTATGGGTTGTAGGAAGCCCACTGGAAGGTGTTGTTGAGTCTTACTCTGAGCACACATGGAACAGGCAGCTACAAAGGCACTTACATCAGCACGTAGACTAGGCCACCAGAATTGTTGGGAAATGGCCCAAAAGAGTTGATTCTTCCCAGGGTGGCCAGCAGCCTTGGGAGAATGGTAAGTCTGGAGTACGGCAGTACGGAGACTCTCTGGGACAAAGCAGCGGTCACAAGGTTTCTCAGGAGGAGCATGGACCTGAGCAGCAAGAATTTTGTCAACTAAAGTAGAAGTGAGACTGGTGCCAACCGTAGCCAACTCCATCTTGGAAGTGATGGAAAATTGGCGTGACAAAGCGTCAGCCCTTACATTCTTAGTACCGGGTAAGAAAGAGACAATGTAATTGAAACTAGACAAGAAAAGAGCCCATCACGCCCTTCTGGGAGAGAGGCACAGTGGTACCCTCGAGGAGATGCCTCCATTTTTTCAGGGCTAAAATAATCACTAACAGCTCTCTGTCACCAATCTCGTAATTGCACTCCGCAGGTCACAATTTCTTGGAAAAGTAGCCACAAGGATGCATAGCACTCTCAGGAGGTAGGACGTTGAGACAGAAGGGCGCCAACTCCAGTCTCAGAAGCAGTGGCGGCTGGTGCTCAAAATTTTTGGGGGGGTGCAAACTGGAAAAAAAAAAACATCAATTGCAGCCCCACTGTGCCCATCAAAGGCAGCTACTGTGCCCATCAATTGCCGCCACTGTGCCCATCAAATGCAGCCACTGTGCCATCAAATGCAGCTACTGTGCCCATCAATTGCCGCCACTGTGCCCATCAAATGCAGCCACTGTGCCATCAAATGCAGCTACTGTGCCCATCAATTGCCACCACTGTCCCCATCAAACGCAGCCAATGTGCCCATCAAATGCAGCCACTGTGCCATCAAACGCAGCCACTGTACCCATAAATTGCCACCACTGTGCCCATTAAACGCAGCCACTGTGCCCATAAATTGCCACCACTGTGCCCATTAAACGCAGCCACCGTGCCCATCAAACGCAGCCACTGTGCCATCAAACTCAGCCACTGTACGATCAAACGCAGCCACTGTACCATCAAACGTAGCCACTGTACCCATGCATTGCCACCACTGTGCCATCAAGCGCAGCCACTGTAACCATCAATTGCTGCCAGTGTGCCCCATGAAATGCCGCCAATTTGCCCCATCAATTACCGCCAGTTTGCCCCATCAATTACCGCCAGTTTGCCCCATCAACTGCTGCCAGTTTGCCCCATCAATTACCGCCAGTTTGCCCCATCAATTGCCGCCAGTTTGCCCCATCAATTGCCGCCAGTTTGCCCCATCAATTACCGCCAGTTTGCCCCATCAACTGCTGCCAGTGTCCCCCCCCTGCCCGGCAACTTACCTGTCTCGGGGCAACGCATTCCTCCATGTTCCCTCCGAGTTCTCGGTGTCTTCTCCTGTCCTCTTCTGCTATGATTGGACGCCCGATAGGCATCCAATCACAGTGCCTGTCGCTTCAGTCAATCAGGTGACAGGTAACCAGACTCGGTGCACCTGATTGGCTGAGAGGTGAGTCAGTGTTAGGGAAGCGATTTATTCGATTCCCTAACACAGCACTATGTAAGCAGCGAACGCACAGCAGTGTGCCCACTGTTTACCAATTTGGAAGCCTATTAGAGCCCACGGCTCTAATCAGGATGCCTATTAAAGCCGGCAGCTCTAAGCAGGCACTTCCAAAAACACCCACGCCGCTGTAATTCAGATGTCTGGTGCCCGACAAGGGGCCGAACACCTGAATGCATGAATCTATCTATTGAAGATTGACGGGTGCAGGAGAGAGGGGGCGGTGCTCCTGCACCCTCTATGGATGCACCGCCACTGCTCAGAAGCATCAACCTCAAGGATAAAAGGTAATGTAGGATCAGGATGTGCCAACACAGGAGCAGAAACAAGGGCAGCCTTGAGACTCTCAAAGGCCTTAATGGACTCCGGAAACCAACTCTGTGGGTTACCGTTCTTTCTGGTCATATCAGTCAGGGGCTTGACCAGAGACGAGAAGTTACGAATAAACTTCTGATAATATTTGGCAGAGTCAAGAAAACACTGCAGAGGACGTAAACCCACGGGTCGGGGCCACTGCAGGAGGGCTGAAAGTTTCTCTGGGTCCATCGAAAAACCAGCAGTGGAAATGACATGACCCAGTAATTTAACCTGTTCATGATGGAACTCGCACTTCTCCAATTTACAATAGAGATTGTTCTCTTAGTTTCTGAAGCACACGACAGGCATCTGTGTGGTGGCTCTCCAGGGACTTGGAAAATATGAGGATATCATCGAGATAAACCACCACTCATAACTGCAACAAATCTTGAAGGACATCGTTAATAAATTCCTGGAAAACTGGGGGCGTGTCCGGATGTGAGCAGAGGAGGACATGCTGGCGAAGAGCTCCGCTTATGAATTTTGGAGTCTGGCTGTGTAGTTACACGGCCCGTGGCCCTCTCCACACATCTGGGACCAGCCGCCATTTTGAGGCCTATGGAGCCTTTGGATCCCTCCACAATCAGTTGCCGCGATACGCGGGACGGGCAGACGCCCCACACTCACCCACCTGTAGCAGCATCACCGGAAGGGGTTTGATCGGGTGCCCAACATAGGGGGTTACCGAGAGGTCCCAAACAGCCGGCTCCTCTCATCCACGGCCCGCCGCCATCTTGAGGCCTACAAGACCTGCTGTATCCTCCTCGGCTGGGTGCCGCGATGCGTGGGAAGAACGGCTGTCCTGCACTCCTACCCCAGTGGCAGCATCTTTGAAGGGGACTGTAAATAAGTGCAGTATCTGGGGGCTGTCAGCCGGCTCCAATAGGCCTCAGTGGAACACAGCATTGCACCAGTTGGAGGTGTCTGCTGCCCCTGCTTGCAAACCTCCCTCTCTACAAAGCACAATCTCTTAAAGGGGACATGACCACCACCCTGCACTATAATTTGCAAGACCCTAGATCGCCTGCTGATGCCCTCAAAGAGCAAAACAGCAAACAAAAAGGCGCCTGCACAACCTGCCCAGTGTCCCAGTGCAATTCTGGATCTGAAGCGCTGTTAGCAGACATGGAGCAGGCAACGAACCCATCAGCCTCTCCACCTCCGCAGACGCCACCACAAACAAGTGACACCGCTGTTATCCTTGCGGCCATAGAACAAAGTAGAACCTCTTTACTGGTCCGCATCGATCACCTGGCTGAGGAATGTAACCTCATCAGGGCAGATTTGGACAAATTCAGGGGCAGACTTTCTGAGACTGAGACGCGAATCTCTGCTACAGAGGACCTCACTGCCCGCCATGACAATGCCCTCCACAAACTGCAGCGCATCCAATCCCTGGTGGCTAAATCTGAAGACATGAGAAATCGCCTCTGGAGAAATAATGTCAGGGTCCAGGGTCTCCTGGAGGGGGCGGAGGGGGTCCACCCAGCTGAGTTTGCGGAAACATTCTTTAAGACACTTCTTAACCTGACCGAGGTCCCCCCATCTTATGTGGTGGAAAGGGCCCATAGAGTCCCAACTGGCCGGGGCACCCCTGGGGCCCCACCAAAGCTCTTCCTAGTGAGGTTTCTCAACTCAACTTCTCAAAATATGGGATGACGCCCTTGAAGCAGCAGACGACGGAGAACAGAGTCTCCTGGTACTGTTAGACCTCAGTGCAGCATTCGATACAGTGGACCACAATACTTTACTTGTCCGCCTCGCTGAAGTTGCAGGAGCTATAGGTTCTGCTCTAAAATGGTTTACATCCTTCTTAGAGAATCGCTCCCAGACAGTGAAACTAGGAACATTCACCTCGGAAACCCGGGCAATCTCCTGCGGAGTCCCTCAAGGCTCACCCTTGTCACCAATACTATTCAACATATACATCCGCCCACTTCTCAATATCATCAGGAAAACCGATCTTTGCTTCCATTCATACGCAGACGACACCCAACTCTACCTTCGCATCAACGGACAAAAAGACCTTCATCAGCAATTACAGAAATGTCTCACCTTAATAGATGACTGGATGACCGCTAGCTCCCTCAAACTCAACGGATCAAAAACAGAACTTCTTCTCCTACAAGCTAACAAAAATTCCAAAGGATGCAAGGATACATATTTGAACTATAAACATATAGCTAGTGCTATTAGCAATGTGTTTAAGTTAAACAAAAGTCAAAAAACATATTTCTCCATTGACATGAAGGTCAGGATACTATAACCCAGCTAGCACTGGGTTCCCTCCTTACATCAGAGTCTGCAGGGATCCCCCTTACAGTGAAAGGGATCTCTTATGTAAAGGGGAACGCTGCAGATCATGATCTAAGGGGGAACTCTGATGTAAGGGGAGGCTCTGGTGACCAGAGACCACCTTATATCAGAGTCCACTGTGTTCCCTTTACATCAGAGTTCCCAATTACATCAGGGTCTGCAGATTGAGTTCCCCTTTGCACTGTAAGGGGCAATACTGCAGATTCTGATGTAAAGGGGAATGCCAGGAACTCTGATGTGGGGGGCACTCTGGTGACCAGAGACCACCTTCCGCAGAGTGAATACACTAAGGTAAGGGGAGTTACTAATTTAGGGGGAAACCTTTATATCAGTGTCCCTTATATTATTGTATTCACTTCCCCCTTACATCAGCAACCCCCCTAGACTGACCTGGCTGACTGACCTGACCTCCTCTCAGGTGCATCGTGCAGGGCTCAGTCAGATGGCTCCAGCTTGGCGGCTCTGGTTTTCCTATGGTCTCCTCTCCACAGTCCACACACGTCTGACTTCTCCCGTGACCCCATGATCCCGGCGGCGCTCCCACTCTTGACACCTTTCCCGACTCCCCCTCAGAGACTGCAGACATGATGTAGGAATAGGTCAGAGGCTGCGGACAGGAGATGGTCAGAGGCTGCGGACAGGAGATGGTCAGAGGCTGCGGACAGGAGATGGTCAGAGGCTGTGGGCAGGAGATGGTCAGAGGCTGTGGGCACAGGAGATGGTCAGAGGCTGCGGACAGGAGATGGTCAGAGGCTGCGGACAGGAGATGGTCAGAGGCTGTGGGCAGGGGATGGTCAGAGGCTGTGGGCAGGAGATGGTCAGAGGCTGCGGACAGGAGATGGTCAGAGGCTGTGGGCACAGGAGATGGTCAGAGGCTGCGGACAGGAGATGGTCAGAGGCTGCGGACAGGAGATGGTCAGAGGCTGTGGGCACAGGAGATGGTCAGAGGCTGTGGGCACAGGAGATGGTCAGAGGCTGTGGGCACAGGAGATGGTCAGAGGCTGTGGGCACAGGAGATGGTCAGAGCAGAGGCTGCGGGCACAGGAGATGGTCAGAGCAGAGGCTGCGGGCACAGGAGATGGTCAGAGCAGAGGCTGTGGGCACAGGAGATGGTCAGAGCAGAGGCTGTGGGCACAGGAGATGGTCAGAGGCTGTGGGCACAGGAGATGGTCAGAGGCTGTGGGCACAGGAGATGGTCAGAGCAGAGGCTGTGGGCACAGGAGATGGTCAGAGCAGAGGCTGGGGGCACAGGAGATGGTCAGAGCAGAGGCTGCGGGCACAGGAGATGGTCAGAGCAGAGGCTGCGGGCACAGGAGATGGTCAGAGCAGAGGCTGCGGGCACAGGAGATGGTCAGAGCAGAGGCTGCGGGCACAGGAGATGGTCAGAGCAGAGGCTGTGGGCACAGGAGATGGTCAGAGGCTGTGGGCACAGGAGATGGGCAGAGACTGTGGGCACAGGAGATGGTCAGAGCAGAGGCTGTGGGCACAGGAGATGGTCAGAGCAGAGGCTGTGGGCACAGGAGATGGTCAGAGCAGAGGCTGCGGGCACAGGAGATGGTCAGAGCAGAGGCTGTGGGCACAGGAGATGGTCAGAGCAGAGGCTGTGGGCACAGGAGATGGTCAGAGGCTGTGGGCACAGGAGATGGTCAGAGCAGAGGCTGTGGGCACAGGAGATAATCAGAGGCTGTGGGCACAGGAGATGGTCAGAGCAGAGGCTGTGGGCACAGGAGATGGTCAGAGGCTGTGGGCACAGGAGATGGTCAGAGCAGAGGCTGTGGGCACAGGAGATGGTCAGAGCAGAGGCTGTGGGCACAGGAGATGGTCAGAGGCTGTGGGCACAGGAGATGGTCAGAGCAGAGGCTGTGGGCACAGGAGATGGTCAGAGCAGAGGCTGTGGGCACAGGAGATGGTCAGAGCAGAGGCTGTGGGCACAGGAGATGGTCAGAGCAGAGGCTGCGGGCACAGGAGATGGTCAGAGGCTGTCACTTCTGTCACTCACTGACGTCCTGCCGTGGCCGGGCCCGGTAACATGGCTCCTCCTGCTTCCCCCGCTGAACCGCCGAGAACTGAAGAACGAGCGGCGGCCGGAAGCTTCTGTTTAAAAATGGCGCCAGGCGGCGTCATTACATTACTGCGCATGCGCCGGCCTGCCGAGCTCGTATGATCTTTCCCGAGTCCTGCAGGCTTCGGAACAGCACATGCGCAGTTGCATGGCCGGCCCGCAGCCATATTTTTTACGGGCACCGGCTGCCCGTAATGGGCATTCACGGGCGCCCCGAAAATGGGGTGATTTTTACGGGCTGCCTGTAAATTAACGGGCGGTTGGCAACTCTGCGTCGGGCATATACGGAATATTCGGTCTCCTACCAGATGTAATGAGACACACGTTCCCCCACCCTCGCCTGTTGTTACAGGCCGGACATCATCAGGGAATTTCCTCACGTAGGTGATTTCTGTTGGCATTAAAGTTTAAGGATTAAACTACAAGCTTGGTTATGTTGGGGTATTGGCTAAGTAGTAGGGAATTTTTTACTAAGGTTATAACTGCTCGGTTGCCTGATTACACTGTCATGTTTATCTCTATTTCTTCTCCTTATCTACATCCCTATCCACTGGGGGAGTTTTTTCTGGGGCCATCACTGAAAGTTCTAATAATGGTCTTCCTTAACTACCTGAAGTTATTGTACAATGGTTATGTCTGATGTTAAACTGGTTTCCTGGAACATACGAGGCCTGAATGACAAATTTAAACGTTCCTTAATGATCAAATTCTTAGCGTCCCACAAGCCACATATCCTAATTCTACAGGAGACTCATCTGGTGGGAAGTAAGATATTGGCTCTGCGTATATCTTGGGTGAGGCAGGCCTTTCTTGTCACATACTCGACCTATGCGAAAGGAGTTGCAAACCAAATAAATAAAGCCCTACCGTGTAAAGTTGAGAGAGTGATTTCGGACCCCAATGGCAGATATATAATTTTATTACTGGAACTCCATTCAGTTCTTTAGGCTTTTGTAAACGTCTATTTGCCCCCTCCTGTAGATCCCACCCTACTTTTCTCCATTAGCGAGAAACTGGCTCCTCTTCCCTCTACACATATCATCTTTGCTGGGGACTTCAATTCAATCCTCGACTCAGCCCTAGATTCCTCTAACCCCCAGGGCACTGTTTCCCCTGACCTCGCTCAATGGGCGGACACCTTCGCTCTATCTGGGCTATGGAGATGGAAACATACCATCTCAAAGTTTTTTCACATCTGTCCACAACGCATAAATCTGGCTCCATAATAGACTTCGCTTTTGGTAGTACGTCAGTGCTCACTAAAGTTTCTGGGGCCTCGTATCTCCCAGCGGGACTCTCTGACCACTCTCTGAAATATGCCTCAGGTTGGGTAGACGGAAAGATCCAGGCACCTGGAGGCTAGCTCCCAGATGGATTAACAATGACAGTGTAGCTGAACTCTATCTCTGCAACTAGGAGACTACTGGTCTCACAACACGGACACAGTTTCCCCTGGGGTCGTGTGGGATGCCTTTAAGGCCACAGCCCAAAGCTCTTACATCTCGGCCATTAAAGCTACCAGACCCGATTGTGCTGCTGAAACCTCTAGATTAGAGGATCTGGAGACAGACGCCTCTGCTTCCTTTGCTGAGCATCCCACACCATCCAATTGTTTACAACTAGCCTAGCCAGGAGGAATATAGTTCTACATTATACCTCTCTAACCCAAACTTACTGTCCGGTAAAATATTTGAATCGGGCGATAAAAATGGCCGCCTGCTAGCCAATTTGGTGTCCGACCCGCATCTCCAAACTATAATCCCTGAATTGTTGTCGGAGACCGGGACCAGTGTCACTGACCCTGACGCAATCCTCCACAAATTTCTTGCCTTCTTTAGAAACTTATATCACAAACCCATTGGCCCTGCTCCTCAACTATTGACTCAGAAAAAAATTACAGCTCCCCAGCCTGCCAACCGCAGAGACTGAGGCCCTAGAGGCCCCAATATCAACACATGAGTTGGCCATCGCCTCACCCCCCCCCCCCTCCAAAACCCCTGGACCAGATGGCCTCCCAGGTGACTGGTAAAAAAGATACACCAAGCTTATAGCCCCCAAGCCTCAGCTACTTTTCTCCCACAGCTTAAAGGTTAACTCCTTACCACCCACCAGGGGCATCACTAGGGGGTGGCTTTTGGGGCTATAGCCCCGAGTCTCTGCAGGGGTCCCCAAGGGGAGGGGAGGCTCTCTGGGGACCCTTATTTAAGTGGGGGGCTCTTTGGGGACCCTGATGCAAGGGAGAGGCTCTCTGGGGACCCTAATGTAAGGGGGGCTCTCTGGGAACCCTGTTTTAAGTGGGGGGCCCTCTGGGTACCCTGATGAAAGGGGGAGGCTCTCTGAGGACTCTGATGTAAGGAGGAAGCTCTCTGGGGAACCTGATAAAAGGAGGGCTCTCTGGGGACCCTGATGTAAGTGGGGGGCTCTCTGGGGACCCTGATGTAAGGGGGCTCTCTGGGGACCCTGATGTAAGTGGGGGGCTCTCTGTGGATATATATATACACACACACACGTATATTACTGTATATACATGTGTATGCTCGCCCAAGCGTATGACTTTCTTTACTACGCTGCTATAGGCTCTAGCCCCAGATTTTTTGTAGACCTAGCAACGCCCCTGCCGCCCACTATATACAGTGCCCACATTATATCCCTAAATCAGGCAAAGATCTTAAACACTATGCCTCTTACAGGCCCATTTCTCTATTAAACTACGACCTAAAAATTCTGGCCAAGGTCCTCGCCACTAGGTTGGTCAGAGTCCTGCCTGAACTGGTTGACACCGATCAAACCAGGTTCATGCCAGGAAAATCCACCAACAATAATCTGCAAAGAGTTTTCACTCATCTGCAGCTCCCAAATTCTCATTCCCAAACCCGTATAATGGTTGCATTAGACATTGAAAAAGCCTTCCATACGGTAATCTGGCAATACATAAAATTAGCCCTACAGACAATTGGATTCGGTCCCTCCTTTTGCAAGTGGATAGACATATTATACAAATCCCCAATAGCGCAAGTCAAATTAGGGGGCCTACTGTCCAATCCCTTCCTTCCCTTCCTAAGGGAAGTTCCCAAAACATGGCCTGTTGGGGGTACTTGAGGACTGAGGTTGAGAACCACTTCTCTTCAACATCTTATCTTTATTAAAACTAACAGAACTCCGATCGGCTTCTCCAAAGACACATCTGTTGTGTCTCCATAAAGACAATTCATTTTACTGGATCCCGTTAGGTACCTCTTGGTGACAACCCCTTCCTACATGGCTGAATGGTGAGCAGGCCCCCATATTGCCATCAGCTTGATGTTCCTTTGTTGGCGTAGAGCACACAGATGGTTAATATTACGATAGAATTTCCTGGAAGATTTCCTCCCAGTTTGGTAGAGAAGATGGGGGATAATTGGTGGATATTAGAGAACAAAGGAAACGTTTATGTGTAAAGTGTTAATGGCGCTATGACTCGGGTGTGTTACCGATCTCTCTCTCTATATATTTAACTGTGAAGCACCCAAACCTGCTACTTACATAAAACTCTCTTCATATAAACAGTGACAGACATTCATCTTACATCTAAAAAAGATCTTAGACTCAAGCTGACTAGAAATACACGATATTACCAAAAGTATTGGGACACCTGCCTTTACATGACCTTTAATGACATCCCAGTCTTAGTCCGGAGGGATCAATATTGAGTTGGCTCCGCCCTTTGCAGCTATAACAGCTTCACCCCTTCTGGGAAGGCCATCCACAAAGTTTAGGAGGGTGTCTATGGGAATGTTTGACTATTCTTCCAGAAGAGCATTTGTGAGGCACTGATGTTGGACGAGAAGGCCTGGCTCGCAGTCTCCGCTCTAATTTATCCCAAAGGTATTCGTGGGCAGCGGCGCTTTTCGGTCGCATTTAACCCTTTTTTTTTTCTGAAAGCCTATGGCATGTGAAACACACTCATAAACTTCACCCGGTGCCAAAAAAAATTGTGCAAAGAGGTGACACAAAAACGTTCAACGGGTGTACACAAGCCCTCTAAAATCAGAGGGCCCTGTCCTGAATCCCCTGGGGCGTTAGGCTCCTGACGGAGTCAAGGGTACTTACACTTTGGTCCATCTGGCCGAAACCAGACAGACCCCTTTCTCTGGAGACCAGACCCACCCAAGTACTAGGGACAAGGTACAAGGGAGACCCCATGAGAGAGGGCAAATTAAGCCAAAAGGCCATGTCCGCCCCCTCCCAAGACTTTCAGGGCAGGTCCAAGGACCTACACCCTACCAGTCACACAGTGCAACAAACCATGTACAAACACAAAAATACAAAAAGTGACACACAAAGGAATAAATAAAATAAAGTGGGGGAGAAGGAAGTGGAGAGGAGAGTGAAAAGTGACCATTGTGTAAAACAATGACCAGGCCCTCCAAGTCAGGAATAAAAAATTCCTCCGGTCCCAGCCAAAAGGCCCGGCCCAGGAGGCAGGTGCTAAAAAAGCGTGTATATGGTGTAGTGACTGTGGTGCCATAAATCAGAGTGACCCTCACTCATAGTGATTGTACGGCACCCCTGGACTGCCACTCCAGGGGCACATACACCATAGGCTGAATTGCAGGTATAATAGCCAGCTCCTGGCTACGCAAGGCTGACAGCTACAAGCATAACTCCCACAGGCAGAGGCATGATGGGACTTGTAGTTTTGCAACAGCTGGAGGATTGCCAGTTTGAGACCCCTGCTTTAGAGTGTATGCTCTTGGGATGAGTTATGTTATCCACCTGGCGATAGTGGATTTCGAGACAGGATGTTCTTTGCAAGGTCCTGATAACAAGAAAAAGATTTTAAATCAACTCTGTCAATGAAGAGCAATCTCTTTGTGGTACTTAGGAGTAGGGAAGGACTATGTCTTGGTTTAGGTGGAAGTTAGACACCACCTCGGGTAGAAAGGTAGGTCTTGGATGTAAGACTACTTTGTCTTTGTGAAGGATCAGGAATGGCTCCTTACATGGAAGTTAAGCTAATTCTGAGACAAGAAACAAAATGCAAGGGGGGGGGGGGGGGGAGATGCACCAAGCCACCTCTGGTGCAGTAACGTTTAATTCATAAAAAATCGAATTAATAAGTATAAAATATGCTCACATTCTGAAAAGGCTTGTCAAGGTGACAGTATGAACCCGAGGGGAATCGTGGAACCATCGGCAGAGAGCATTGAAAGGTCTCCAATGTGGCCGAGGTCAAGGTAACAGTATGAACCCGAGGGGAATCGTGGAACCATCGGCAGACAGCATTGAAAGGTCTCCAATGTGGCCGAGGTCAGGGTGACAGTATGAACCCAAGGGGACTTGTGGAACCATCGGCAGACAGCATTGAAAGGTCTCCAATGTGGCCGAGGTCAGGGTGGCAGTATGAACCCGAGGGGACTTGTGGAACCATCGGCAGACAGCATTGAAAGATCTCCAATATGGCCGAGGTCAGGGTGACAGTATGAACCCGAGGGGACTTGTGGAACCATCGGCAGAAAGCATTGAAAGGTCTCCAATGTGGCCGAAGTCTGGGTGACAATATGAACCCAAGGGGACTCGTGGAACCATCGGCAGACAGCATTGAAAGATCTCCAATGTGGCCGAGGTCAGGGTGACAGTATGAACCCGAGGGGAATCGTGGAACCATCGGCAGACAGCATTGAAAGATCTCCAATGTGGCCGAGGTCAGGGTGACAATATGAACCCAAGGGGACTCGTGGAACCATCGGCAGACAGCATTGAAAGATCTCCAATGTGGCCGAGGTCAGGGTGACAATATGAACCCAAGGGGACTCGTGGAACCATCGGCAGACAGCATTGAAAGATCTCCAATGTGGCCGAGGTCAGGGTGACAATATGAACCCAAGGGGACTCGTGGAACCATCGGCAGAGAGCATTGAAAGATCTCCAATGTGGCCGAGGTCAGGGTGACAGTATGAACCCAAGGGGACTCGTGGAACCATCGGCAGAGAGCATTGAAAGATCTCCAATGTGGCCGAGGTCAGGGTGACAGTATGAACCCAAGGGGACTCGTGGAACCATTGGCAGACAGCATTGAAAGATCTCCAATGTGGCCGAGGTCAGGGTGGCAGTATGAACCCGAGGGGAATCGTGGAACCATCGGCAGACAGCATTACATAGTTACATAGTTAGTACATAGTTAGTAAGGTTGAATAAAGACACCAGTCCATCCAGTTCAACCTGAGTGAGTGTGTATCTACAATCATCCCTATTTTATTTAAGGTACCCATATAGTGCTGCCAATTCACGCAGCACTCCACACATACATCGTACACCCACAATGGTCCCTACCCTCAAGGAGCCCACAATCCAAGGTCCCCAACTCACATTCATAGACTAGGGCCAATTTTTTTTTTTTTTGAACAGAAGCCAATTAACCTACCAGCATGTCTTTGGAGAGATCTCCATTGAAAGCATTGAAAGATCTCCAATGTGGCCGAGGTCAGGGTGGCAGGATCACATGGAAGGACCGGTGGAACCGCCGGCGGGGAGAGGCCAGCTGGAAAGCTTGGTGATGGGACAAGGGAGAGTTGTCAAAGCCTGGTTCCGCCTGCTTGAGAAATTGGCCAATAGAAACGCGTTTCAGCGGCAGTGCCTTGGATGTGCCATTATGACCTCACTCCGGCCACATTGGAGATTTTCCGAGGCTGTACCCGCCGCTGGTTCCACGGTTCACCTCGGGTTAATACCATCACCCTGACAAGCCTGTTTTATTTTACACAATGCGAGTTTATTTTATGATTATTCATTTGATTAAACGTTCCTGCACCTGAGGTGGCTTGGCGCTTCTCTCTTCCCCTCCCCTTGCATTTTGTTTCTACAGCCACCTCCTGAAGCCCTCTACCACCAGGGGCAGTTGTTTCCGAACGGTGTATACATGTGACCCTGAATGATACCATTGGGGAAATCTTTACAAATAACTGACTTTTAATGGACTAATCTCTCTAGGATTGGATGTATAGACTTCTTCTGGCTGGCAGATTGCAGCGCTGAGTTACACGCTCACATGTGTTTTGTTTCTCTTTTCTTTAGTTCAGAGGCAAGCCTGACAAATGCCACTAAGAAGACCATGTGCGAGCCGCGTTACGCTTTGTGAATGGTCCCACAGCTTTCTGGGACCTGTGACATGTCCCATAAGGTTGTAGGTGGGTGGGGGTGGAAGGAGAACTTCCGGTGCATTGCCGCGGCGCTCCGCCTGGAGATGTGAGCGGGATAACTGTCCATACTTAACCCTTTAGGATGATTTTCTGCTTTCATTTTTCTCTGCCCTGTAGAAACCATCTCTTGAACCCACCAGAGAACTCTTTTTGATGACCTTTGGCGCAAAGTGGTCTTCTTAGTGGCATTTGTCAGGCTTGCCTCTGAACTAAAGAAAAGAGAAACAAAACACATGTGAGCGTGTAACTCAGCGCTTTAGGGTCCCAACGAAACACAGGAACTGCTGTAAAGGAGATCTGATCCAAGAAACGGCTCGATTAAAGGTTTTCCTCGGGGGAAATGAAAGTATGACTAATGGCAAATCTTTTTTTTTTTTTTTTTTAGTGTTGGATTGAATAGGGAGGGATTAGAACCCCTGTAAGTTTTTTTGCTGTCTGTGCCCCCGTTATGGAGATTCCCCCTCTCTATTTCTCCTGGTGAATGTTATCAATGAAAGTGAAAGTAAAAGAAAATCCTAAATTTTGGGTTGTGCCCATAAAAGAAATAGAGGGGAATCTTCCAATGGGGACACGAGTTCTGGTGATCTGGGGGGTCCCCAAGAGATTCATTTGCAGGGATTTCCTCTCACTTTCTGTTTTGGTGATGGGGCAGGAAGTGAAGGTGAATCTCCCCATTGGGACATAGAGGGGAAAAAAAATAAACCTTACAGGGGTTATAACCCTCCCTTACTCCATCCAAAATAAAAAATAAAAAGTTTTACCTATAGTTCTACTTTAAGCCTGAGGAACAGAATGGAGAAGGCAAAAACCTCATTTACAAGTGATTGAGGCCGGAGTCCCACCTATGGAGGGTGCAGTTTGCGTTTTTTAATACATGCTTTTGATCCATTGAAGTCTATGGATGGAAAGATTCACCCCCCCCCCCAGCACTTAAAGATCACAGCTGTGGGGGCATAGAATAGAAGATTTCAAGATTTACCCCCCCCCAGCACTTAAAGATCACAGCTGTGGGGGCATAGAATAGAAGATTTCAAGATTCACCCCCCAGCACTGGCATCCAGGGGGCAGAGGATGGAAGATTTTAAGATTCACCCCCCCCCAGCACTGGAAGATCACAGCTGTGGGGGCATAGAATGGGAGATTTCAAGATTCACCCCCCAGCACACTGGCATCCAGGGGGCAGAGGATGGAAGATTTCAAGATTCACCCCCCCAGCACTGGAAGATCACAGCTGTGGGGGCATAGAATGGGAGATTTCAAGATTCACCCCCCAGCACACTGGCATCCAGGGGGCAGAGGATGGAAGATTTCAAGATCCCCCCCCCCCCCAGCACCGGAACATCACAGCTATGGGGGCATCCAGGGGGCAGATGGAAGATTTCAAGATTCAGCCCCCCCCCCAGAACCCGAAGATCACAGCTGGGGGGGGGGGGGGGGCATCCAGGGGGCAGAGGATGGAAGATTTCCCGGAACAGAGCAGCAATCAGCACAAGGGACATTTGTCATTCATGGAAGTTGTTTCTGATACAATCTCTCTCTCTTTTTTTTTTTCAATCACTAAACTTCAGCTTTAATAAGCGAGTGCGCTGGAAGCTCGTCACTCATGATGAAGGGCAATGCAGAATGTTTTTGGAAGAAGTGGACCTTATGGTCTTTCTATGCTTGTTCATCCTACGGGGAAAATTCAAATATAGAGTACAGAAAACAAAGTGTAAAGCACTTTCATTAGTGTCTGGATTGGATATGAGATTTCTCAAGCAGGCCAATCATGGGATGTCACCGTTCATCAGTTTGGATTGAGGTCTATAGAATGATTTCCTTAGTCCTGCATGGCAGCAAGCCCCAGATTCTGATACTAAACCTTTTAAATGGGTTTCAACCAGATACTTCACTAGGAGACCTTAAATATTGATGATGAAGGAGGATGATAAGGAGTGGGATGACAGAAAATAATCTGATATAAAATAGAATTAGTGTGAGTTTATCATTTTCAGTTCTATGGGGATCTTTTACAAAAGTCACTGATGGAACTTTGGAGAAATATTCTAATAATGTTTTTTTTCATGGGGTGTTCCTCTCACAAATCAAGAGAATTGGCTCTTTTTTGTTGATGACTTCAGAGGTTCCATCAGACCCCCCTCTAGTAGTGCACTTCATCACTATGTTCCTGATGGTTAATAGACGAGTGTTAGCCCTCTGCCTAGGTGAGGAGGTGACTGCAGGGGGTCCACTCATCCAGATTAGCAGGTCAAACCAATCCACTTCTATCATGTCTGAGGCACCCCAGCCCAGGTTTCAAGAGAGTACATTGGCTCGCTACTTGTCTAGTCCCTGCCATGGACTCCCTTCCTCCTCCTTCCGAGATGTAGCTGACTTGTGCAGCTCCTGTCATTTATCCTAAACTGGGATTCCTTAATATTTGTAGCAAGAGCGCCAGTTACTTCATTCTGAGCCATATGAGGCCATTGCCGTCCTCTGGCCAGGTATGAGGGAGATAAGATGTCCACTTCAACTTTTTGATGAACAGAATGTCTCCGGCCATCACTGTGTCCTTGAGCACCCACTTTTTGGTGGAATATTTTGCTAGTAAATGATATCATAGAAATACAAAGAAATTCTTCTATAGTAAGATCTCCTTATGGAGTGAGAATTCCCAGTCCAAATGGTCAAAGTATTATTAGAAAACTAGAAGAATAAAAGATTAGTTCATTTTTTTAACCGTAAAAACAATTCTATTCTAAACGTCATTTCATCATCAAAGAGGTCACAAGATACTTTGATCAAGAAATCAATTATAAAAATGTGGCATTTCCAGCCATTGATCACAGACCGTGTAAGGACAAGTCCACAGAGAGTTGATGGAAAGAACGTCCGTTCTCCTGCGGTATGTAATAACAGCCGCGCCTGTTTGGGGTGTGAGCGCCGCGATGACACAAGGAGATGAGATGTTTGAAGTGAAATGACTTTACTATATTCATTACCACATTATGAGATTATAGGACTTAGCAGCCGACAACAGGAACCTTACTTTGGTGATTTGCAGAATCAGCTAAATACAATGGACTCCTCCTGTAAGGAGCTACCTATCAATATTCCAGGTGGAGGCCCATTACTGTCGGAACACCAACAGCTACCATCATCATTCCTCCATAGTAACCTTCAGACCCTTTGAGGAATTCTTGGCCTCCTGAGCTACACTGTAGTAAGCTGGTCTTATTTCATGAATGGTGGAGTCAGAAAATACATGTGGGCCTCGATGATGTCTTTAACTTGAGGCCCCACAGATGTACAGTCGCTCTACTTCTCAGAGGTGTCTTTACACAGATTACAAATGGTAGTCAGGATACCCGATGGATGGCCAGCAGATTACTCTGAGGTAGCTTATTGGTCTGCCTAGATTTCCATCTTGCTGGTTGACTGCTGCAGTTCCCTCTGAATGAAGGACATTATTAGAGGCTCCCACACTACAGGAGTTGGGGATTCAGCATTGAGTGCCTACACATTCATCCTGAATTTTATGTCTACAGCCAACTTGCAGGGCCCATCAGTATGTGGTGGCAATATCTCTTTTGAACCTAAACTTTAAAAACATAAAGTGTTTTAATTCATTGCTCTATTATCCCAGGCCAGGGGTCTCCCCTTCCCCCCTCCATT
This sequence comes from Lithobates clamitans, assembly GCA_037952925.1. Taxonomy (NCBI): domain Eukaryota; kingdom Metazoa; phylum Chordata; class Amphibia; order Anura; family Ranidae; genus Lithobates; species Lithobates clamitans. Next base: position 42,025 of record JBBGZY010002514.1, on the reverse strand, counting down.
ATCCCAGACCTGGGGTCTCCCCCCTTTTCCCCTCCATTATCCCAGGCCTGGGGTTTCACCCCAATATCACAGGCCTGGGGTTTTCCCTCCCCCCCAATATCCCAGGCTCGGGGGTCTCCCCTTTACCCCCCAATATCCCAGGCCAGGGGTCTTTCCTTCACCCCCCAATATCCCAGGCTTGGGGTCTCCCCTTCCCCCTCCAATATCCCAGACCAGGGGTCTTCCCTTCACCCCCCCAATAACCCAGGCTTGGGGTCTCCCCTTCCCCCTTTAATATACCAGGTTTGGGGTCTCCCCTTCCCCCTCCAATATCCCAGGCTTGGGGTCTCCCCTTCCCCCTCCAATATCCCAGGCTTGGGGAGTCCCCTTCCCTCTCCAATATCCTAGACCAGGGGTCTTCCCTTCACCCCCCAATATCCCAGGCTTGGGGTTTCCCCTCTAATTTCCCAGGCTTGGGGTCTCCCCACCCCCCTCCAATATCCCAGGCTTGGGGGTCTCCCCTCCTATATCCCAGGCTTGGGGTCTCCCCTTCCCCCTCCAATATCCCAGGCTTGGGGTCTCCCCTTCCCCCTCCAATATCCCAGGCTTGGGGAGTCCCCTTCCCCCTCCAATATCCAAGACCAGGGGTCTTCCCTTCACCCCCCAATATCCCAGGCTTGGGGTTTCCCCTCTAATTTCCCAGGCTTGGGGTCTCCCCATCCCCCTCCAATATCCCAGGCTTGGGGGTCTCCCCTTTCCCCTCCTATATCCCAGGCTTGGGGTCACCCTTTTCCCCTCCAATATCCCAGGCTTGGGGTCTCCCTTTTCCCCTCCAATATCCCAGGCCAGGGGTCTTCCTTTCCCCCTCCAATATCTTAGGCTTGGGGTCTCCCCTTCCCCCTCCAATATCCCAGGCTTGGGGTCTCCCTTTTCCCCTCCAATATCTTCCCCATCCAATATCCCAGGCCAGGGGTCTTCCCTTCACCCCCCCAATATCCCAGGCTTGGGGTTTCCCCTTCCCCCTCCAATATCCCAGTCTGGTGTCTCTATTCATTGCTCCCTCATACCTTTCCTTGTCTCTCTAATCACCAGGCCTGGTGTGCGCTTTGATTTACTGTCCTGGGTCGGCCCCACTGCCTATCCTTTTACGATCCTGACCCGTGATTCCATTGTCCCCCATCCTGCTTCACTCATCCTTCCGTTTTCCTGGGCCTCGTGTCTCCATTCATCCTTCTATTATCCTAGGTCTCATTCCTTTGAATTCCCTGGCCTGTCATCACTGCGGATCGCCCCATTGTCTTGGATAAGATGCCCTGCCCCCCCCCCCCCCTTCCGGTCATGTTGTTCTGAGCTTGGTCTTGTCACCCCATTATAGAAAAGTTGAATGTTTAATACCCCATTACTATGGAGCACCTTTATCCCCGCTGGGAGCTCTGCCTGTAACCCAATATCCTCTGAGGGAGACCATTGCCAATCCTAAAGCCGGGTACACATTGGCTGGATGTCGGGAGACATTTCCTGGTTAAAAAAAACAAAAAACAGCAGATATTCAGCCCAAGTTTATGTTGGTCTGGCCGGCTTCTGTGGGACGTGTGTGGAAAACCAGCAACTGACCGACTCCTGATCAGCCAATGCTGGAGAGCGCTGATCGGGGGGAGGGGCCACCCCCTTCATTGGGGGGAGATCAACCAGAGCGGACAGTTAGTGTAACCCACAAACCCCTCGGAATAAATCCAGAAATGGTTCTCTGTGTTTTCAGCCCTGAGGTCCATGTTGTGGTCCATACAATCTTATTCCTGGATGTTCTCAGAGATTGGTGGCACCTCGATGACACGGCTCACTTTCCTGCCATTCTCTGCGGAGTTCTCCTCTAACTCATAGAGGGCAATAGAACAAAGACAAGAAGCAATAAGATATCTTTTTATTTATATTCAGGGTCCTTATAGCAATTATGAGAGATAATAAAATTTTATTAATAAAAGCCCCAAAAATAAAAACTATAAAACTGAGAGTTCATATCAGAATGTCTTTTTTTTAAAATTCTGGTATTCTCTTTCCATCTAAAATCAGCAGAAATTGGGTGTTCCCACCCCTCCATGGCCGGGTGTCCAGTCCCACCGAGTGTCCCTGAAGAGTCTTCCTCTGCAGAATATTCAGGGGCGGAGTCAGTTGAAGAGTTTGCTCCTTTGGAGGATGTCGGCGGCGGAGTTGAACTGACGCACTTCTCTTCTGAAATCACGCAGTTTGCGCAGCTCCTTCTGATAGGACGCCGGCTTCCTCACATAACGCACTTCATTCAGAAGTTTGTCAGACAGATAATGGAGCCACAGAACATTGGAGTGAGGTTTATACAAGGACCAGCTGTTCCTGGAAAGACCAAAAACACGGCACCGGTTAGAAGGGAACTTTACAGACTCCGTCCATGGAAGACCACAGGGAGGCCAGCACACCGCAATGTAGTTGGAGAGAAGAAACCACCCCCCTCTATTTTTTATGCCCATCGAAAAATGAGTTTGATGCATAAAACTGTCCCTGGAAACGCTGCAGTCTATGGCCCAAGCAACCCTCCAGCCGCTGTCTGCACCCCTCTGCCCACCTAAAGGCACACCACTGCTATCAGCAACCTGCAGCCACTCTGTGCAATCAGTAGTTACACATGTGCTCCTAACACAATACCCCCCATTAGGCCAACCGAACCCACCCTGACCTCCCTACAATCATTTCTCATAGTCCAGGCCAACTGACTGAAATCCTCTACAAACCGCAGCAGTACCACCACCACCACCACACCCATCTGCAGGGCCTTAGGCGACCCCCCCCAAACATCTGCAGGGCTTCAGACGACCCCCCCCAAACATCTGCAGGGCTTCAGACGACCCCCCCCAAACATCTGCAGGGCTTCAGACGACCCCCCCCCCCCCAAACATCTGCAGGGCTTCAGACGACCCCCCCCCCCCAAACATCTGCAGGGCTTCAGACGACCCCCCCCCAAACATCTGCAGGGCTTCAGACGACCCCCCCCCCCCCCCCCAAACATCTGCAGGGCTTCAGACGACCCCCCCCCCCAAACATCTGCAGGGCTTCAGACGACCCCCCCCCCCAAACATCTGCAGGGCTTCAGACGACCCCCCCCCCCCCAAACATCTGCAGGGCTTCAGACGACCCCCCCCCCCCCAAACATCTGCAGGGCTTCAGACGACCCCCCCCCAAACATCTGCAGGGCTTCAGACGACCCCCCCCCAAACATCTGCAGGGCTTCAGACGACCCCCCCCCCCAAACATCTGCAGGGCTTCAGACGACCCCCCCCACCCCAAACATCTGCAGGGCTTCAGACGACCCCCCCCCCCAAACATCTGCAGGGCTTCAGACGACCCCCCCCCCAAACATCTGCAGGGCTTCAGACGACCCCCCCCCCCAAACATCTGCAGGGCTTCAGACGACCCCCCCCCCCAAACATCTGCAGGGCTTCAGACGACCCCCCCCCCAAACATCTGCAGGGCTTCAGACGACCCCCCCCCCCAAACATCTGCAGGGCTTCAGACGACCCCCCCCCCCCCAAACATCTGCAGGGCTTCAGACGACCCCCCCCCCAAACATCTGCAGGGCTTCAGGCGACCCCCCCCCCAAACATCTGCAGGGCTTCAGACGACCCCCCCCCCAAACATCTGCAGGGCTTCAGGCGACCCCCCCCAAACATCTGCAGGGCTTCAGGCGACCCCCCCCAAACATCTGCAGGGCTTCAGGCGACCCCCCCAAACATCTGCAGGGCTTCAGGCGACCCCCCCCAAACATCTGCAGGGCTTCAGGCGACCCCCCCCAAACATCTGCAGGGCTTCAGGCGACCCCCCCCAAACATCTGCAGGGCTTCAGGCGACCCCCCCCAAACATCTGCAGGGCTTCAGGCGACCCCCCCCAAACATCTGCAGGGCTTCAGGCGACCCCCCCCAAACATCTGCAGGGCTTCAGGCGACCCCCCCCAAACATCTGCAGGGCTTCAGGCGACCCCCCCCAAACATCTGCAGGGCTTCAGGCGACCCCCCCCAAACATCTGCAGGGCTTCAGGCGACCCCCCCCAAACATCTGCAGGGCTTCAGGCGACCCCCCCAAACATCTGCAGGGCTTCAGGCGACCCCCCCAAACATCTGCAGGGCTTCAGGCGACCTCCCCAAACATCTGCAGGGCTTCAGGCGACCCCCCCCAAACATCTGCAGGGCTTCAGGCGACCCCCCCAAACATCTGCAGGGCTTCGGGCAACCCCCCCAAACATCTGCAGGGCTTCGGGCAACCCCCCCAAACATCTGCAGGGCTTCGGGCAAACCCCCCCCATGCATCTGCAGGGCCTCGGGCAAACCCCCCCCATGCATCTGCAGGGCCTCGGGCAAACCCCCCCCATGCATCTGCAGGGCCTCGGGCAAACCCCCCCCCATGCATCTGCAGGGCCTCGGGCAAACCCCCCCCATGCATCTGCAGGGCCTCGGGCAAACCCCCCCCATGCATCTGCAGGGCCTCGGGCAAACCCCCCCCATGCATCTGCAGGGCCTCGGGCAAACCCCCCCCATGCATCTGCAGGGCCTCGGGCAAACCCCCCCCATGCATCTGCAGGGCCTCGGGCAAACCCCCCCCATGCATCTGCAGGGCCTCGGGCAAACCCCCCCCATGCATCTGCAGGGCCTCGGGCAAACCCCCCCCATGCATCTGCAGGGCCTCGGGCAAACCCCCCCCATGCATCTGCAGGGCCTCGGGCAAACCCCCCCCATGCATCTGCAGGGCCTCGGGCAAACCCCCCCCATGCATCTGCAGGGCCTCGGGCAAACCCCCCCCATGCATCTGCAGGGCCTCGGGCAAACCCCCCCCATGCATCTGCAGGGCCTCGGGCAAACCCCCCCCATGCATCTGCAGGGCCTCGGGCAAACCCCCCCCATGCATCTGCAGGGCCTCGGGCAAACCCCCCCCATGCATCTGCAGGGCCTCGGGCAACCCCCCCATGCATCTGCAGGGCCTCGGGCAACCCCCCCATGCATCTGCAGGGCCTCGGGCAACCCCCCCATGCATCTGCAGGGCCTCGGGCAACACCACCCATGCATCTGCAGGGCCTCGAGCAACCCCCCCCTATGCATCTGCAGGGCCTCGAGCAACCCCCCTATGTATCTGCAGGGCCTCGAGCAACCCCCCCTATGCATCTGCAGGGCCTCAGGAGACCCCCCCTTATACATTTGCAGGGCCTCAGGAGACCCCCCCCCATGCATCTGCAGGGCCTCAGGAGACCCCCCCCCATGCATCTGCAGGGCCTCAGGAGACCCCCCCCCATGCATCTGCAGGGCCTCGGGCAATGCATCTATGCATCTAGGGCCTCAGGAGACCCCCCCCCTATGCATCTGAAGGGCTCCCATGCATCTGCTCATTACAGTACCTGAAAATTGCTTACAATTCACAGCAATCACCCAGGAAGAATAGATAGAATATCTATCTAATAAGAAGGATAGAATATCCCCCTCTATAGGCTGCACTCTACTCTAACCTACCTTTCCTCAACATGGGCAAGGACCCAAAAGATAACTCTACAGAACACGGCAAAGTTCTCTACCATCCCTGACAAGGTAATGAAGTCACTTTCCACAGTCCCCATGCATATCTACCACCACATTCTATGACCCTCGGCAATGCCTTGACAGTTCCCAGTCACCCATCTATGACCACCTACAGGCTGAAATGAGGCCTCGGGCTAAAATGATCTCGTCAAGTAGACAGTGAATGGAGGCGGCCATGACGCTAAGAAACCAGACAGATCGGTAATGTGGCTTGGCAGATGTGGAATGAACTTACTGGTTCTCCTCCCGCATCTTCCGATAGACATCAAACTGCAGATCCCCCTCCCCCAGGAACAGGTCCTCATCCATAGACAAATCACAGAACACAGTAAGTCCATCTGAAACAGATATTAAGATAAACTTTTACAAGACAAACTGGGATACAGGAGATAGGAGCCGGACACTTTGGAGGGAAGGGACCGCGAGGTCGGCTCCCGGGGACACGCCGGAGGGAAGGGGGCGCAAGGTCGGCTCCCGGGGACACGCCGGAGGGAAGGGGGCGCAAGGTCGGCTCCCGGGGACACGCCGGAGGGAAGGGGGCGCAAGGTCGGCTCCCGGGGACACGCCGGAGGGAAGGGGGCGCAAGGTCGGCTCCCGGGGACACGCCGGAGGGAAGGGGGCGCAAGGTCGGCTCCCGGGGACACGCCGGAGGGAAGGGGGCGCAAGGTCGGCTCCCGGGGACACGCCGGAGGGAAGGGGGCGCAAGGTCGGCTCCCGGGGACACGCCGGAGGGAAGGGGGCGCAAGGTCGGCTCCCGGGGACACGCCGGAGGGAAGGGGGCGCAAGGTCGGCTCCCGGGGACACGCCGGAGGGAAGGGGGCGCAAGGTCGGCTCCCGGGGACACGCCGGAGGGAAGGGGGCGCAAGGTCGGCTCCCGGGGACACGCCGGAGGGAAGGGGGCGCAAGGTCGGCTCCCGGGGACACGCCGGAGGGAAGGGGGCGCAAGGTCGGCTCCCGGGGACACGCCGGAGGGAAGGGGGCGCAAGGTCGGCTCCCGGGGACACGCCGGAGGGAAGGGGGCGCAAGGTCGGCTCCCGGGGACACGCCGGAGGGAAGGGGGCGCAAGGACGGCTCCCGGGGACAGTCTGGAGGGAAGGGGGCCCAAGGACGGCTCCCGGGGACAGTGTGGAGGGAAGGGGGCCCAAGGACGGCTCCCGGGGACAGTGTGGAGGGAAGGGGGCCCAAGGTCGGCTCCCAGGGACAGTGTGGAGGGAAGGAGGGGGCCCAAGGTCGGCTCCCAGGGACAGTGTGGAGGGAAGGAGGGGGCCCAAGGTCGGCTCCCAGGGACAGTGTGGAGGGAAGGGGGCCCAAGGTCGGCTCCCAGGGACAGTGTGGAGGGAAGGGGGCCCAAGGTCGGCTCCCAGAGACAGTGTGGAGGGAAGGGGGCCCAAGGTCGGCTCCCAGGGACAGTGTGGAGGGAAGGGGGCCCAAGGTCGGCTCCCAGGGACAGTGTGGAGGGAAGGGGGCCCAAGGTCGGCTCCCAGGGACAGTGTGGAGGGAAGGGGGCCCAAGGTCGGCTCCCAGGGACAGTGTGGAGGGAAGGGGGCCCAAGGCCGGCTCCCAGGGACAGTGTGGAGGGAAGGGGGCCCAAGGCCGGCTCCCAGGGACAGTGTGGAGGGAAGGGGGCCCAAGGTCGGCTCCTAGGGACAGTCCAGAAGGAAGGGGGCCCAAGGTCGGCTCCCAGGGACAGTGTGGAGGGAAGGGGGCCCAAGGTCGGCTCCTAAGGACAGTCCAGAAGGAAGGGGGCCCAAGGTCGGCTCTAGAGACAGTCTGGAGGGAGGATTGAAAGAGCTCCTAGGAGACTGGAGGAAGAGGTGCAAGGTTTTCCAGTAAACCAAGAACTGGGGTGTGAGGTTCCCCAGGACAATTGGGGCGATGGTTGTGAAGTCTCCAGTAATAGCCAAGGGGAAGGAGGTTATTAGGTCTCCCAGGGCACTCTGGAACAGGGGGTGTGAGATCTCCCAAAACACTTTTGGGCAGGGAAGTCATTGGGACACTTTGGGGGATGGGGTGTGAGGTCTCTCAGGACACTTTTGGGCAGGGAAGTCATTGGGACACTTTGGGGGAGGGGGTGTGAGATCTCCCAAAACACTTTTGGGCAGGGAAGTCATTGGGACACTTTGGGGGATGGGGTGTGAGGTCTCCCAGGACACTTTTGGGCAGGGATGTCATTGGGACACTTTGGGGGAGGGGGTGTGAGGTCTCCCAGGACATTGTGGGGCAGGAAAGTCTTCTGGGACATTCTGGAGGAAGAAGACTATGAAGTCTTTCAGTGAATTCAAAGGGTGAGGGTACAAGGTCTCAATACATTTGGAAGGGGGTGCAATAAAGGTAAAGGGTTACGTTCTCACCTTTATCCAGACGAGAGAGGGTGTAGTCGATGATTTTCACCTGCACTCCGGCACTGGGGATGTGGAAGATCTTGCCCTGTAGAGAGGCAGGGAGCGTCCGGGCAGAACACTTCTCGATGAGGAGATTCCCCCAGTGTAAGTCCCTACGGAGGGAACGCGGACATTACTAACGTCTCAGAGGAACATGTCCCTTCCCAAGCTGGTGGTACACACTTACCGGTGTTCAAACCGAAGTTCTTCTTCAGCTACTGCCAAAGCCGCGGTCACCTGGTGAAGAATGCTGCGAGAGGCGGACACAGATGGGAGCTGGGGGAGGGGAAGGTTTCTATCAGTTTTTTGGTGCTTTTCAAGCCCCCCCCCACATGAGAAGTAAAGTCACTCACCTTAGAACTCATTCTCTCCAGGTCGTCTCCACCAAACTCGAACTCCAGAATCATGAAGAGCTGCTCTTCACCAAACAAATCTGACAGAACAAATCACATGGGCCAATCAGACGCTGCGACTCGTATAATAAAATGTCCTCCAGAGAACGGAAGTCTCCATCTTCTCATAGAATATTAAAGTGTAACCCATAAAACTCTTCATCCCAATGGAGGTTCCTATGACTGGAGGAAGTCCCGGCTTACCCCTGACAGCCTTGTATAGGACCCTCCTCGGGGGGCTCCCTGAGATCAGCTCTGAAGTTCCCCCGTTGTCTGATATTGGGGGGCAATCAGAGGTAGATTGTAAAGATGGACTCTAAGAAGTCGCTAATTTCCACAATAAATAAATGACAAAAATAACTTCAAGTGGAACTGTAGTCAGAAAATGAAGTGGATAGATGACTCCTGTTGTTTGGGGACCCAGGAATAGATGAGGAGGGTTGGGGGGGACTGAAGTTCCCGTTGTTTGGGGACCCAGGAACAGACGTGAAGGGTTGGGGGGGGGGGGGGGGACTGAGGTTCCCGCTGTTTGGGGACCCAGGAACAGATGTGAAGGGGACTGAGGTTCCTGCTGTTTGGGGACCCAGGAACAGATGAGGAGGGTTGGGGGGACTGAGGTTCCTGCTGTTTGGGGACCCAGGAACAGACATAAAGAGTTTGGAGGCGGGGGACGGACGGACTGAGGTTCCTGCTGTTTGGGGGCCCAGGAACAGACGTGAAGGGTTGGGGGGACTGAGGTTCCTGCTGTTTGGGGACCCAGGAACAGACGTGAAGGGTTGGGGGGGGACTGAGATTCCCGCTGTTTGGGGACCCAGGAACAGACGTGGAGGGTTGGGGGGGGGCTGAGGTTCCTGCTGTTTGGGGACCCAGGAACAGACGTGAAGGGTTGGGGGGTGGACTGAGGTTCCTGCTGTTTGGGGGCCCAGGAACAGACGAGGAGGGTTGGGGGGACTGAGGTTCCTGCTGTTTGGGGACCCAGGAACAGACGTGAAGGGTTGGGGGGTGGACTGAGGTTCCTGCTGTTTGGGGGCCCAGGAACAGACGAGGAGGGTTGGGGGGGGGACTAAGGTTCCTGCTGTTTGGGGGCTCAGGAACAGACGTGAAGGGTTGGGGGGACTGAGGTTCCCGCTGTTTGGGGGCCCAGGAACAGATGTGAAGGGTTGGGGGGACTGAGGTTCCTGCTGTTTGGGGACCCAGGAACAGACGGGGACGGTTGGGGGGGGCAGAGGTTCCCGCTGTTTGGGGGCCCAGGAACAGACGGGGACGGTTGGGGGGGGGGGGGCAGAGGTTCCCGCTGTTTGGGGACCCAGGAACAGACAAGGAGGGTTGGGGGGGACTGAGGTTCCCGCTGTTTGGGGGCCCAGGAACAGACAAGGGGGGTTGGGGGGACTGAGGTTCCTGCTGTTTGGGGGCCCAGGAACAGATGAGGAGGGTTGGGGGGGACTGAGGTTCCTGCTGTTTGGGGGCCCAGGAACAGACGAGGAGGGTTGGGGGGACTGAGGTTCCCGCTGTTTGGGGACCCAGGAACAGACAAGGAGGGTTGGGGGGACTGAGGTTCCTGCTGTTTGGGGGCCCAGGAACAGACGTGAAGGGTTGGGAGGGACTGAGGTTCCTGCTGTTTGGGGGCCCAGGAACAGACGTGAAGGGTTGGGGGGGACTGAGGTTCCTGCTGTTTGGGGATCCAAGAACAGACGTGAAGGGTTGGGGGGTGGACTGAGGTTCCTGCTGTTTGGGGGCCCAGGAACAGACGAGGAGGGTTGGGGGGGGGGGACTAAGGTTCCTGCTGTTTGGGGGCTCAGGAACAGACGTGAAGGGTTGGGGGGACTGAGGTTCCCGCTGTTTGGGGGCCCAGGAACAGATGTGAAGGGTTGGGGGGACTGAGGTTCCTGCTGTTTGGGGACCCAGGAACAGACGGGGACGGTTGGGGGGGGCAGAGGTTCCCGCTGTTTGGGGGCCCAGGAACAGACGGGGACGGTTGGGGGGGGGGGCAGAGGTTCCCGCTGTTTGGGGACCCAGGAACAGACAAGGAGGGTTGGGGGGGACTGAGGTTCCCGCTGTTTGGGGGCCCAGGAACAGACAAGGGGGGTTGGGGGGACTGAGGTTCCTGCTGTTTGGGGGCCCAGGAACAGACGAGGAGGGTTGGGGTGGACTGAGGTTCCTGCTGTTTGGGGGCCCAGGAACAGATGAGGAGGGTTGGGGGGGACTGAGGTTCCTGCTGTTTGGGGGCCCAGGAACAGACGAGGAGGGTTGGGGGGACTGAGGTTCCCGCTGTTTGGGGACCCAGGAACAGACAAGGAGGGTTGGGGGGACTGAGGTTCCTGCTGTTTGGGGGCCCAGGAACAGACGTGAAGGGTTGGGAGGGACTGAGGTTCCTGCTGTTTGGGGGCCCAGGAACAGACGTGAAGGGTTGGGGGGGACTGAGGTTCCTGCTGTTTGGGGATCCAAGAACAGACGTGAAGGGTTGGGGGGAGGGGACTGAGGTTCCCGCTGTTTGGGGACCCAGGAACAGACGTGAAGGGTTGGGGGGAGGGGACTGAGGTTCCTGCTGTTTGGGGACCCAGGAACAGACGTGAAGGGTTGAGGGACTGAGGTTCCTGCTGTTTGGGGGCCCAGGAACAGACGTGAAGGGTTGGGGGGACTGAGGTTCCTGCTGTTTGGGGGCCCAGGAACAGACGAGGAGGGTTGGGGGGACTGAGGTTCCTGCTGTTTGGGGACCCAATAACAGATGTGAAGGGTTGGGGGGGACTGAGGTTCCTGCTGTTTGGGGACCCAGGAACAGATGTGAAGGGTTGGGGGGGGGGGGACTAAGGTTCCCGCTGTTTGGGGACCCAGGAACAGATGTGAAGGGTTGGGGGGGACTGAGGTTCCTGCTGTTTGGGGGCCCAGGAACAGACGAGGAGGGTTGGGGGGGGGACTAAGGTTCCCGCTGTTTGGGGACCCAGGAACAGATGTGAAGGGTTGGGGGGGACTGAGGTTCCTGCTGTTTGGGGACCCAGGAACAGACGTGAAGGGTTGGGGGGGGGGGGGGGGGGACTGAGGTCCCTTTCTTTTTATATTCTTTTGTATGTAAATAACATTTTTCAATAAACATTTATTCAAAATTCACAATAAAAAAGGCGTGGCCAAATCTGCTCTCCTCTCACCTGGACGCTCGTTCTCTGTGCCTTTATCTTCAGCAAATTCATCCCAGGCTGCAAGGAGCTCCGGAGGATAAGACCCCTTCACACAATAAGCCCTGCAGGAGGAATATGACAGAAGCTGGGAGACAAGGATGTATGGGGGTCACAAATACAAAGGAAAGAAATGGATAAAACAGCAGCATGAGGGTTGTCAGAAGGGGAGCCGGGGCATGGAAGACAACTGGGACCAGCAGGTGTGGAGCCGGGGCATGGAAGACAACCGGGACCAGCAGATGTGGAGCCGGGGCATGGAAGACAACCAGGACCAGCAGATGTGGAGCCGGGGCATGGAAGACAACCGGGTCCAGGAGATGTGGAGCCGGGGCATGGAAGACAACCAGGACCAGCAGATGTGGAGCCGGGGCATGGAAGACAACCGGGTCCAGGAGATGTGGAGCCGGGGCATGGAAGACAACTGGGTCCAGCAAGTGTGGAGCCGGGGCATGGAAGACAACTGGGTCCAGCAGGTGTGGAGCCGGGGCATGGAAGACAACTGGGTCCAGCAGGTGTGGAGCCAGGGCATGGAAGACAACTGGGACCAGAAGAGGAATTGGATAAGAAAGGTATGTTGTATCAATAAAAGAAGGATGGCAGATAAAAGGTAACCAGGAAAAGCAGACAAGAATGAGGACGTACAAATTAACTGGGTCAGCAGTAAAGAATGATAAATGGAAGGTGACCAAAAAACAAACAGGAGAGGGACATACATGGAAGGTCACTGAGATTGGCAGAACAATGGTGGATGGAAAGTAACAAGGAATGGCAGAAGAGGAGGAGAGGGACATGAAAGGTGAATAGGATCCGTAGAAGAAGAATGTTAGAAGAAGAGAGAGACTTGGAAGGTAATCAGGAACAATAGAACAGGAGAGGGACTTGGAAGGTAACCAGGAATGGTAGAAGAGGAGAAGGACTTGAAAGCAATCAGGCATGGTAGACAAGGAAAGATACTTGGAAGGTAACCAGGAGAGGAGAGGGACTTGGAAGGTAACCAGGAATGGTAGAAGAGGAGATGGACTTCAAAGCAATCACGCATGGTAGAAAAGGAAAGATACTTGGAAGGTAACCAGGAGAGGAGAGGGACTTGGAAGGTAACCAGGAATGGTAGAAGAGGAGAAGGACTTGAAGGCAATCAGGCATGGTAGACAAGGAAAGATACTTGGAAGGTAACCAGGAGAGGAGAGGGACTTGGAAGGTAACCAGGAATGGTAGAAGAGGAGAAGGACATCAGGCATGGTAGACAACGAAAGATACTTGGAAGGTAATCAGGAACAATAGAACAGGAGAGGGACTTGGAAGGTAACCAGGAATGGTAGAAGAGGAGAAGGACATCAGGCATGGTAGACAAGGAAAGATACTTGGAAGGTAACCAGGAGAGGAGAGGGACTTGGAAGGTAACCAGGAATGGTAGAAGAGGAGAAGGACATCGGGCATGGTAGACAAGGAAAGATACTTGGAAGGTAACCAGGAGAGGAGAGGGACTTGGAAGGTAACCAGGAATGGTAGAAGAGGAGAAGGACATCGGGCATGGTAGACAAGGAAAGATACTTGGAAGGTAACCAGGAGAGGAGAGGGACTTGGAAGGTAACCAGGAATGGTAGAAGAGGAGAAGGACTTGAAGGCAATCAGGCATGGTAGACAAGGAAAGATACTTGGAAGGTAACCAGGAGAGGAGAGGGACTTGGAAGGTAACCAGGAATGGTAGAAGAGGAGAAGGACATCAGGCATGGTAGACAAGGAAAGATACTTGGAAGGTAACCAGGAGAGGAGAGGGACTTGGAAGGTAACCAGGGATAGTAGAAAAGGAGAGGGACTTGTGTTGTGGAAATTTTATTAAGTTGTATTTAATATGTTTTGTCACAGTGTCTCCCAGTGTCAGTTCTGCTGCAGTCCGCTCTAAAGAACTGACTGGGTCAGACTGACGGCAGTTGAGACCTGCTTTGGTACTGAAAAGCTTCCTGAGTTTGCAGAGAAGTGTTTGCAGAGTGGGGATATGACTGCCAGCGAGGAGCCCCTGTGCAATGCACAGACGATCGTCTGGGGGGGGGAGTTCACTCTGCAAAGACATTATCGGTTATGGAGGGAAGTACGCTTGTGTGTCTCTGTGTCTGATCAGCACATGGAGGGACCATGACATGTCTCTTCAGATAATCTCCCATCTACAGGAATGGTAGAATAATCCGGGTATGTGACATTCTCTGAACAATGCAGAATAAGGATTCACGCCAATGGTAAAAGCGGGAGTCTTTGAGCACGTTTTGGTTGGGGACAGCGTTCTAAGGCCAGACATGTGGCTTTCTTTGTCTAGCTGAAGCGCATGGCTTACAAGGACAGGGGGCGGGAAATCATAAACACTGCCCCTGCACAGACACGCCCATACACTTCCCTAGTCATTGTTCATTGGTTGAGATTTGTATAACTCCTCCTGTTTGCCTGAGCTTGGTTGGCCGATTGTGAAGCTACCAAGCGCTATTGTTTTGACTATGCAAAGTACTATAAATAAATGGAACGCCCATGGACACACAAGTCTGCCTGTGGAGCCAGGGATGTGAGGACGGTGGTCATATCGGTTTTACTCGGGAGACAGGGCTGCACCAAGATACATTATACCAAAGGGCTGAAAAGTGCGATTATTAGCGCAGGAGACATGGATTACGCATAGTGTTTAGAGGAATCTCCACGTCACTTGGAAGTGGAACCAGCAGAGGAATGGTATATAGAAGATGATTAGAAATGACCAAAGAACACGGAAGGTCTCTGGATTAGTAGTGATGGTATTAGTGGTAAGTAATTGGGAACAAAAAGGGGAAAGATGAAGATAATCTGGAAAAACAGAGTATGGGAATCCAGCAATAGACGAGTATTTGGACTGACGCCATATACGAGGAGCAGTATATACCACACACAGAATGGTTATTACTCACGAGTGAAGATTTATGAATCCGCTGGTCCGATTATTCTCTCCTCCACTCAGTAAGCTTAGCTCTCTGCAGAGAAAACACAAAGCAACACTCAGAGTCCACCATAGAGTTCCCGGCCACCAAATATGATATGACAGGTGCTCTTCCTCCAAATTCATCCCAATGTGACCATGGAAATCATATACTATCCTGGTTATATCACAAGAGAAATGTGTGGAGGGAATAGCCAGAGGAAGCCATTCTAATCATTCTAATGGAGAGAACACCATGCATTGTGCGTCTAGAACCATAATCACACCTCCATTAGTACCGGCACACCGGAGGGCTCCCCATACCGGCACACCAGAGGGCTCACCATACCGGCACACCAGAGGGCTCACCATAAGGGCACACCCGAGGGCTCCCCATACCGGCACACCAGAGGGCTCACCATACCGGCACACCAGAGGGCTCACCATACCGGCACACCGGAGGGCTCACCATAAGGGCACACCGGAGGGCTCATCATACCGGCACACCAGAGGGCTCTTCATAAGGGCACACCAGAGGGCTCTTCATAAGGGCACACCAGAGGGCTTACCATAAGGGCACACCAGAGGGCTTACCATAAGGGCACACCAGAGGGCTCACCATAAGGGCACACCAGAGGGCTCACCATACCGGCACACCAGAGGGCTCACCATACCGGCACACCAGAGGGCTCACCATACCGGCACACCAGAGGGCTCACCATACCGGCACACCGGAGGGCTCACCATAAGGGCACACCGGAGGGCTCACCATACCGGCACACCGGAGGGCTCACCATAAGGGCACACCGGAGGGCTCACCATAAGGGCACACCGGAGGGCTCATCATACCGGCACACCGGAGGGCTCTTCATAAAGGCACACCAGAGGGCTCACCATACCGGCACACCAGAGGGCTCACCATAAGGGCACACCAGAGGGCTCACCATAAGGGCACACCAGAGGGCTCACCATACCGGCACACCGGAGGGCTCACCATAAGGGCACACCAGAGGGCTCACCATAAGGGCACACCGGAGGGCTCACCATAAGGGCACACCGGAGGGCTCACCATAAGGGCACACCGGAGGGCTCACCATAAGGGCACACCGGAGGGCTCACCATAAGGGCACACCGGAGGGCTCACCATAAGGGCACACCGGAGGGCTCACCATAAGGGCACACCGGAGGGCTCACCATAAGGGCACACCGGAGGGCTCACCATACCGGCACACCGGAGGGCTCACCATAAGGGCACACCGGAGGGCTCATCATACCGGCACACTGGAGGGCTCTTCATAAGGGCACACCAGAGGGCTCACCATACCGGCACACCAGAGGGCTCACCATACCGGCAAACCGGAGTGCTCACCATACCGGCAAACCGCAGTGCTCACCATACCGGCAAACCGCAGTGCTCACCATACCGGCAAACCGCAGTGCTCACCATACCGGCAAACCGCAGTGCTCACCATACCGGCAAACCGCAGTGCTCACCATACCGGCAAACCGCAGTGCTCACCATACCGGCAAACCGCAGTGCTCACCATACCGGCAAACCGCAGTGCTCACCATACCGGCAAACCGCAGTGCTCACCATACCGGCAAACCGCAGTGCTCACCATACCGGCAAACCGCAGTGCTCACCATACCGGCAAACCGCAGTGCTCACCATACCGGCAAACCGCAGTGCTCACCATACCGGCAAACCGCAGTGCTCACCATACCGGCAAACCGCAGTGCTCACCATACCGGCAAACCGCAGTGCTCACCATACCGGCAAACTGGAGTGCTCACCATACCCGCACACCGCAGTGCTCACCATACCAGCAAACCGCAGTGCTCACCATACCAGCAAACCGCAGTGCTCACCATACCCGCACACCGGAGGGCTCACCATACCCGCACACCGGAGGGCTCACCATACCCGCACACCGGAGGGCTCACCATACCCGCACACCGGAGGGCTCACCATACCCGCACACCGGAGGGCTCACCATACCCGCACACCGGAGGGCTCACCATACCCGCACACCGGAGGGCTCACCATACCCGCACACCGGAGGGCTCACCATACCAGCACACCGCAGTGCTCAGTGCAACCATTGCACCACTTAGGGATACGGTTACCCTAACGTCCTTACTTTGGGGGACACTGGAAATCTCACTTCTGGGTTAAATTGCCACCTACAAGATGGCTGGGCGCTGGCCCAAGATTACCCTCCTACTCCCAGCATGCCTCAGTTTTGTGTCCAGCAGTACGGAGAGCATGATAATAAACACAGAAGGTGGGGCCAGTGTTCCTCAATGTTTTTCTCCTTTTAGTATTCATCTTCTATACGGATTTCGTGCCCGTATACAACGTAGTACATTCCAGGATGCATGAAACCGAACATTCATAGGACCGGAGAAACATGAGGACATAACACATTGTGCATGTAGTTAACCCCTCCCCCCCAGAGGGGACTGACCCTGAGCCCTTCATAGGACAGAGGTGACCCCTCCCCCAGATGGGGCTGACCCTGAACCCTTCATAGGACAGAGGTGATGTAGGTGACCCCTCAGATGGGACGGACCCCGAACCCTTCATAGGACAGAGGTGACCCCCCCAGAGGGGACTGACCCTGAACCCTTCATAGGACAGAGGTGACCCCTCCCCCAGATGGGGCTGACCCTGAACCCTTCATAGGACAGAGGTGACCCCTCCCCCAGATGGGGCTGACCCTGAACCCTTCATAGGACAGAGGTGATGTAGGTGACCCCTCAGATGGGACTGACCCTGAACCCTTCATAGGACAGAGGTGATGTAGATGACCCCTCAGAGAGGACTGACCCTGAACTCTTCATAGGACAGAGGTGATGTAGGTGACCCCTCAGATGGGGCTGACCTTGAACTCTTCATAGGACAGAGGTGATGTAGGTGACCCCTCAGATGGGACTAACCCTGAACCTTTCATAGGACAGAGGTGATGTAGGTGACCCCTCAGATCGGGCTGACCCTGAACCCTTCATAGGACAGAGGTGATCCCTTAGAGAGGACTGACCCTGAACCCTTCATAGGACAGAGGTGATGTAGCTGACCCCTCAGATGGGGCTGACCTTGAACCCTTCATAGGAAAGAGGTGATGTAGGTGATCCCTCAGATGGGACTGACCCTGAACCCTTCATAGGACAGAGGTGATGTAGGTGACCCCTCAGAGAGGACTGACCCTGAGCCCTTCATAGGACAGAGGTGATGTAGGTGATCCCTCAGATGGGGCTGACCCTGAACCCTTCATAGGACAGAGGTGATGTAGGTGATCCCTCAGATGGGACTGACCCTGAACCCTTCATAGGACAGAGGTGATGTAGGTGACCCCTCAGAGAGGACTGACCCTGAGTCCTTCATAGGACAGAGGTGATGTAGGTGATCCCTCAGATGGGGCTGACCCTGAACCCTTCATAGGACAGAGGTGATGTAGGTAACCACCCCAGAGGGGCTTTTTCCGAACTTCCTACTTACTTTGAGATGATGATTTCTGGAAGAATTTCTGCAAAGCTTTTCTGGGGTTCTCCGTTAACCTTCTGGGACCCCTCGATGGGTATTATCTGCAAGGAAAAACAAAGAGTCACATCCCTGAGAAAAACACGACCACCAGGACCGAGCTGTTCTGCTCCTGAAAAAGTAGATTATTATAAATTATTCCCATCACACCAACGTGATGGGACTTATCTATCATTTTATTTTTAAGTTTTCATCTCCCTGCCCCCCTCGGGTGTAGAACATGATGGTTATAATGAAAATTGTTTGTTTATATCACTTGTAGATGTAAAGCTTTAGATTGTTAAACATGTGACCTATGTTTAGGGTATTTATGCCCTCAACTAAAATGGTGGAATTGTAACTTCTTGAGGACGGCCAATCTGATAGGCCGAAATGCATCGAGGTTGAGTCGCGTCATTGTGACACACTTCTGCCCACACGTCCAAACCCGGAAATCGAGCCTCCACCGCGTTAGCAGCTGCATGAATCGACCAGGCCGATTTCACGGACCTGCTGTTCACTCCAGGTGCCAGGATATCGGGCACTCACACATGCGAGTTGAATACCTTCTTTTAAGTTTTTGGAATAAAAGTTCTTTTTAAACAGTACTGCGCAATGAAGCTCTTCTATTGTATCTATTCGCATGAGGAACATTTCCCATAACCAACCACCGGTCCAGAGGATATCTACAGGGGTCGCCCCACACAGGCATTTGACCTAAGCGATAGTTGGTCCAATCCCAAGGGTGAGGGGTACATCTACTAGGGGGGGGGGGTACATCTACTAGGGGGGGGGGTACATCTACTAGGGGGGGTACATCTACTAGGGGGGGGGTACATCTACTAGGGGGGGGGGTACATCTACTAGGGGGGGGGGTACATCTACTAGGGGGGGGGGTACATCTACTAGGGGGGGGGGTACATCTACTAGGGGGGGTACATCTACTAGGGAGGCTCCCACATAAGAAGCATAGAATTCTCTCATCTATAACTCAAGTCACAGCTCTGTATGAGATCCTCAACACTGTTCCTTAAGGACGAGCACTTTCTCACCGGGGACGGTCTTTATTGATTGCTTTCAGCTTTCATATATATATATATATATATTGTTGTATGTAGCACTTAGCACAGTATATTTTTTTATCATTTACTAATTGTTCACATCAATTTTACACTGCAGCTGCTCTAATCATGTGATAAATGTGTTATCCATGATACTAACATATGTATGAGGTTATTTATACTTATATTTTCACTAACAATCTTTTGGCACTTTGGTCCATATATATTTTATGACTGTCCATGTGTCTTCCTGAGGAGGAGGACCTTGCGGGGGCTGCAGGATTTAAATCCATGGTGGTGTATTGTATTACCAATGGTTTGTTTGGTGACTGTGGTCCCAACTGCCTTGAGATCCTTCACAAGCTCCTCCCGTGTAGTTCTGGGCGGATCCTTCACTTTTCTCATGACCATCCTCACCCCATGAGGAGAAATCTTCCATGGAGCTCCAGACTGAGGACGATTGATGGTTATTTTTTATTTCTTCCATTTACAAATAATCGCTCCAACAGTTGTCTTCTTCTCACCAAGCTTCTTGCTGATGGTCTTGTAGCCCATTCCAGCCTTGTGCAGGTCTACAATCTGGGCTTAGACCTCGCTCAGATGAGCACCGACACCCGTACTGCATCTTCATCCGCCCCCCACTGTGTGCATGTGTGGAAGTAGATGAAGATGTCAAACTTTGATTACCCTGCAGAAGTGGGTACACAGCCCCAACACACTGACAAAATGGTCAGCACTGCCTGTCCCCTGCGCGAGCGGCCTCCTCCACTTCCCGCCCACTGCGCGAGCGGCCTATAGAGATGAATGGACCATCCAATCAGGTGTGCCTGAAAAACTGACAGATAGACCTGATTGGAAGAGTCATGTGACGGGCCACATGTAGAGTATGGCCTCCGGTGTGGAGGAAAGAACCTGGGGGTCCTGGAGGTTTCAGAGATGGCAACCAATCTCACCAGACACAGACTACAATCTTCTTCAGATCTACAATACCTGCCAGGTCCTGCCTGAATAGAGGTTAGGTAGGTCCTCCTATCACAGGAGAGCGTACAGTCAGATTGTAGAGGTTAGGTAGGTCCTCCTATCACAGGAAAGTGTACAGTCAGATTGTAGAGGTTAGGTAGGTCCTCCTATCACAGGAGAGTGTACAGTCAGATTGTAGAGGTTAGGTAAGTCCTCCTATCACAGGAGAGTGTACAGTCAGATTGTAGAGGCTAGGTAGGTCCTCCTATCACAGGAGAGTGTACAGTCAGATTGTAGAGGTTAGGTAAGTCCTCCTATCACAGGAGAGTGTACAGTCAGATTGTAGAGGTTAGGTAGGTCCTCCTATCACAGGAGAGTGTACAGTCAGATTGTAGAGGTTAGGTAGGTCCTCCTATCACAGGAGAGTGTACAGTCAGATTGTAGAGGTTAGGTAGGTCCTCCTATCACAGGAGAGTATACAGTCAGATTGTAGAGGTTAGGTAGGTCCTCCTATCACAGGAGAGTGTACAGTCAGATTGTAGAGGTTAGGTAGGTCCTCCTATCACAGGAGAGTGTACAGTCAGATTGTAGAGGTTAGGTAGGTCCTCCTATCACAGGAGAGTGTACAGTCAGATTGTAGAGGTTAGGTAAGTCTTCCTATCACAGGAGAGTGTACAGTCAGATTGTAGAGGTTAGGTAGGTCCTCCTATCACAGGAGAGCATAGTCAGATTGTAGAGGTTAGGTAAGTCTTCCTATCACAGGAGAGCATAGTCAGATTGTAGAGGTTAGGTAGGTCCTCCTATCACAGGAGAGCATAGTCAGATTGTAGAGGTTAGGTAGGTCCTCCTATCACAGGAGAGTGTACAGTCAGATTGTAGAGGTTAGGTAGGTCCTCCTATCACAGGAGAGCATAGTCAGATTGTAGAGGTTAGGTAAGTCTTCCTATCACAGGAGAGTGTACAGTCAGATTGTAGAGGTTAGGTAAGTCTTCCTATCACAGGAGAGTGTACAGTCAGATTGTAGAGGTTAGGTAGGTCCTCCTATCACAGGAGAGTTTACAGTCAGATTGTAGAGGTTAGGTAGGTCCTCCTATCACAGGAGAGCATAGTCAGATTGTAGAGGTTAGGTAGGTCCTCCTATCACAGGAGAGTGTACAGTCAGATTGTAGAGGTTAGGTAGGTCCTCCTATCACAGGAGAGTGTACAGTCAGATTGTAGAGGTTAGGTAAGTCCTCCTATCACAGGAGAGTGTACAGTCAGATTGTAGAGGTTAGGTAGGTCCTCCTATCACAGGAGAGTGTACAGTCAGATTGTAGAGGTTAGGTAGGTCCTCCTATCACAGGAGAGTTTACAGTCAGATTGTAGAGGTTAGGTAGGTCCTCCTATCACAGGAGAGCATAGTCAGATTGTAGAGGTTAGGTAGGTCCTCCTATCACAGGAGAGTGTACAGTCAGATTGTAGAGGTTAGGTAGGTCCTCCTATCACAGGAGAGTGTACAGTCAGATTGTAGAGGTTAGGTAAGTCTTCCTATCACAGGAGAGTGTACAGTCAGATTGTAGAGGTTAGGTAGGTCCTCCTATCACAGGAGAGCATAGTCAGATTGTAGAGGTTAGGTAAGTCTTCCTATCACAGGAGAGTGTACAGTCAGATTGTAGAGGCTAGGTAGGTCCTCCTATCACAGGAGAGTTTACAGTCAGATTGTAGAGGTTAGGTAGGTCCTCCTATCACAGGAGAGCATAGTCAGATTGTAGAGGTTAGGTAGGTCCTCCTATCACAGGAGAGTTTACAGTCAGATTGTAGAGGTTAGGTAGGTCCTCCTATCACAGGAGAGTGTACAGTCAGATTGTAGAGGTTAGGTAAGTCCTCCTATCACAGGAGAGTGTACAGTCAGATTGTAGAGGTTAGGTAGGTCCTCCTATCACAGGAGAGTGTACAGTCAGATTGTAGAGGCTAGGTAGGTCCTCCTATCACAGGAGAGTGTACAGTCAGATTGTAGAGGTTAGGTAAGTCCTCCTATCACAGGAGAGTGTACAGTCAGATTGTAGAGGTTAGGTAGGTCCTCCTATCACAGGAGAGTGTACAGTCAGATTGTAGAGGTTAGGTAGGTCCTCCTATCACAGGAGAGTGTACAGTCAGATTGTAGAGGCTAGGTAGGTCCTCCTATCACAGGAGAGTGTACAGTCAGATTGTAGAGGTTAGGTAGGTCCTCCTATCACAGGAGAGTGTACAGTCAGATTGTAGAGGTTAGGTAGGTCCTCCTATCACAGGAGAGTTTACAGTCAGATTGTAGAGGTTAGGTAGGTCCTCCTATCACAGGAGAGTGTACAGTCAGATTGTAGAGGTTAGGTAAGTCCTCCTATCACAGGAGAGTGTACAGTCAGATTGTAGAGGCTAGGTAGGTCCTCCTATCACAGGAGAGTGTACAGTCAGATTGTAGAGGTTAGGTAGGTCCTCCTATCACAGGAGAGTTTACAGTCAGATTGTAGAGGTTAGGTAGGTCCTCCTATCACAGGAGAGTGTACAGTCAGATTGTAGAGGTTAGGTAGGTCCTCCTATCACAGGAGAGTTTACAGTCAGATTGTAGAGGTTAGGTAGGTCCTCCTATCACAGGAGAGCGTACAGTCAGATTGTAGAGGTTAGGTAGGTCCTCCTATCACAGGAGAGCATAGTCAGATTGTAGAGGTTAGGTAGGTCCTCCTATCACAGGAGAGTTTACAGTCAGATTGTAGAGGTTAGGTAGGTCCTCCTATCACAGGAGAGTGTACAGTCAGATTGTAGAGGTTAGGTAAGTCCTCCTATCACAGGAGAGTGTACAGTCAGATTGTAGAGGTTAGGTAGGTCCTCCTATCACAGGAGAGTGTACAGTCAGATTGTAGAGGTTAGGTAAGTCCTCCTATCACAGGAGAGTGTACAGTCAGATTGTAGAGGCTAGGTAGGTCCTCCTATCACAGGAGAGTGTACAGTCAGATTGTAGAGGTTAGGTAAGTCCTCCTATCACAGGAGAGTGTACAGTCAGATTGTAGAGGTTAGGTAGGTCCTCCTATCACAGGAGAGTGTACAGTCAGATTGTAGAGGTTAGGTAGGTCCTCCTATCACAGGAGAGTGTACAGTCAGATTGTAGAGGTTAGGTAGGTCCTCCTATCACAGGAGAGTGTACAGTCAGTTTGTAGAGGTTAGGTAGGTCCTCCTATCATAGGAGAGTTTACAGTCAGATTGTAGAGGTTAGGTAGGTCCTCCTATCACAGGAGAGCATAGTCAGATTGTAGAGGTTAGGTAGGTCCTCCTATCACAGGAGAGTGTACAGTCAGATTGTAGAGGTTAGGTAAGTCCTCCTATCACAGGAGAGTGTACAGTCAGATTGTAGAGGTTAGGTAGGTCCTCCTATCACAGGAGAGTGTACAGTCAGATTGTAGAGGTTAGGTAGGTCCTCCTATCACAGGAGAGTGTACAGTCAGATTGTAGAGGTTAGGTAAGTCTTCCTATCACAGGAGAGTGTACAGTCAGATTGTAGAGGTTAGGTAGGTCCTCCTATCACAGGAGAGCATAGTCAGATTGTAGAGGTTAGGTAAGTCTTCCTATCACAGGAGAGTGTACAGTCAGATTGTAGAGGTTAGGTAAGTCTTCCTATCACAGGAGAGTGTACAGTCAGATTGTAGAGGTTAGGTAGGTCCTCCTATCACAGGAGAGTTTACAGTCAGATTGTAGAGGTTAGGTAGGTCCTCCTATCACAGGAGAGCATAGTCAGATTGTAGAGGTTAGGTAGGTCCTCCTATCACAGGAGAGTGTACAGTCAGATTGTAGAGGTTAGGTAGGTCCTCCTATCACAGGAGAGTGTACAGTCAGATTGTAGAGGTTAGGTAAGTCCTCCTATCACAGGAGATTGTACAGGATGGTAAGCATTACGCTCTACATACCTCCCTGTATCACTGAGGTTAGGTAGGTCCTTACACTATAAATATTCTTCTCCATATTCCCCCTCTAGATACCTTCCACTATAGTCTCCCTATAGATTTGAGCTCCATACCTCTTCATCTGTACTAACCTTTAGAGCCACCAGATCGTCGCCCCGCAGCGTTCGAAAGACTTCACCGTACACCCCCTCCCCCACCTTCTGGCAGAGGAGAAGCTGATCCTGCGTCAAGCATTGGAGGAAAGAAATCGGCTTCTCCTGCTGACATTCAGCCAAAACCTTCTCCGCATCGGTCAGATCATCGCAGTACAAAGACGATGGAGAGAGCAGGAGCTGCGGGTAGAGAGATATGTCAGGAGGAATTTGTTCTTCTCATATATGGAAGACATCATATACCTTGAATCCCCAAATCACATACAGAATGTTCTTCATAGACCCCCCCCTCCAGATCCTGGGACACCAGCACTATGGAAGAATGTCTGTACTGCTCCCCAATATTAAGAAAAAGGACTTCCGTCACCATGACTGGCAAGCCTGAGAGAAGGACTTCCGTCACCATGACTGGCCAACCTGAGACATGGACTTCCATCCCGTCACCATGACTAAAAGAAGGAGGTCTGTCACCGTGACTGGCCAGCCTGAGAGAAGGTCTTCCGTCCCCATGACCAGCTAGCCTGAGAGAAGGACTTCTGTCCCCATGACCAGCCAGCTTAAGAGAAGGACTTTCATCCCCTCACCATGACTGAAAGAAGGAGGTCTGTCACCAAGACTGGCCAGCCTGAGAGAAGGACTTCCGTCACCATGACTGACCAGCCTGAGAGAAGGACTTCCGTCACCATGACTGACCAGCCTGAGAAAAGGACTTCTGTCCCCATGACCTGCCAGCCTGAGAAAAGGACTTCTGTCCCCATGACCGGCCAGCCTGAGAAAAGGACTTCTGTCCCTATGACCGGCCAGCCTGAGAAAAGGACTTCTGTCCCCATGACCGGCCAGCCTGAGAGAAGGACTTCCGCCCTGTCACCATGACTGACTAGCCTGAGAGAAGGACTTCTGTCACCATGACCGGCCAGCCTGAAAGAAGGACTTCCGTCCCCATGACCGACTAGCCTGAGAAAAGGAATTCCCGTCCCCATGACCGACTAGCCTGAAAGAAGGACTTCCGTCACCATGACTGGCCAGCCTGAGAGAAGGACTTCAATCACCATGACTGGCCAGCCTGAGAGAAGGACTTCCATCACCATGACTGGCCAGCCTGAGAGAACGACTTCCATCACCATGACTGGCCAGCCTGAGAGAACGACTTCCGTCACCATGACCGACTAGCCTGAGAGAAGGACTTCCGTCACCATGACCGACTAGCCTGAGAGAAGGACTTCCGTCACCATGACCGACTAGCCTGAGAGAAGGACTTCCATCACCATGACTGGCCAGCCTGAGAGAAGGACTTCTTTTCACCATGACTGGCCAGCCTGAGAGAAGGACTTCCGTCCCCATGACCGGCCAGCCTGAGAAAAGGACTTCCGTCCCCATGACCGACTAGCCTGAGAGAAGGACTTCCGTCACCATGACTGGCCAGCCTGAGAGAAGAACTTCTTTTCACCACGACTGGCCAGCCTGAGAGAAGGACTTCCGTCACCATGACCGACTAGCCTGAGAGAAGGACTTCCGTCACCATGACCGACTAGCCTGAGAGAAGGACTTCCATCACCATGACTGGCCAGCCTGAGAGAAGGACTTCTTTTCACCATGACTGGCCAGCCTGAGAGAAGGACTTCCGTCCCCATGACCGGCCAGCCTGAGAAAAGGACTTCCGTCCCCATGACCGACTAGCCTGAGAGAAGGACTTCCGTCACCATGACTGGCCAGCCTGAGAGAAGAACTTCTTTTCACCACGACTGGCCAGCCTGAGAGAAGGACTTCCGTCACCATGACCGACTAGCCTGAGAGAAGGACTTCCATTTAAAGTGTTTTTGGTAGTCAGTTTTCTGTTCTTGTAGGAGGACCCCGTTTTTCCATTTGCTGTCTTTTGGGAAAATAAATTTTTTGGGTCCTGTTATCGGCTCTTTCCTTTACCCACATGGAAGATGTCCTCATTTGTCAGGACCAGCAAAGCATCTCATCCAGCAGGGTGACGGCAGAGGACCAGCTTACCAGAGAAGAGGAATTGCTGTGTGCACTTTGGTTCCCAGATCTCCTGTCAGCGAGGTGGAGGGATGGAAGGCCGGCCTCAACTGAGGGGAGGAACAAGAGAAAAATACAAATAAGGAAAAGAAAGAGACCCCACATAATGAGGAAACAAACCTCCCACAGGGGCCCCACAAAATCCAGAACCAAACCTCCCACAGGGGCCCCACAAAATCCAGAACCAAACCTCCCACAGGGGCCCCAGATAATCCAGAACCAAACCTCCCACAGGGGCCCCACATAATGAGGAAACAAACCTCCCACAGGGGCCCCACATAATGCGGAAACAAACCTCCCACAGAAGCCCCATATAATCCAGAACCAATCCTCCCACAGGGGCCCCACATAATGAGGAAACAAACCTCCCACAGGGGCCCCACATAATCCAGAACCAAACCTCCCACAGGGCCACACATAATCCAGAACCAAACCTCCCACAGGGACCCCACAAAATCCAGAACCAAACCTCCCACAGGGACCCCACAAAATCCAGAACCAAACCTCCCACAGGGACCCCACATAATCCAGAACCAAACCTCCCACAGGGACCCCACAAAATCCAGAACCAAACCTCCCACAGGGACCCCACAAAATCCAGAACCAAACCTCCCACAGGGACCCCACATAATCCAGAACCAAACCTCCCACAGGGACCCCACAAAATCCAGAACCAAACCTCCCACAGGGGCCCCAGATAATCCAGAACCAAACCTCCCACAGGAGCCCCACATAATCCAGAACCAAACCTCCCACAGGGACCCCACAAAATCCAGAACCAAACCTCCCACAGGGGCCCCACAAAATCCAGAACCAATCCTCCTACAGGGGTCACACATAATCCAGAACCAAACCTCCCACAGGGGCCCCACATAATCCAGAACCAAACCTCCCACAGAGGCCCCACATAATCCAGAACCAAACCTCCCACAGGGACCCCACATAATCCAGAACCAAACCTCCCACAGGGACCCCACATAATCCAGAACCACACCTCCCACAGGGGCCCCACATAATCCAGAACCAAACCTCCCACAGGGACCCCACATAATCCAGAACCAAACCTCCCACAGGGACCCAACATAATCCAGAACCAAACCTCCCACAGGGACCCCACATAATCCAGAACCAAACCTCCCACAGGGACCCCACATAATCCAGAACCAAACCTCCCACAGGGGCCCCACATAATCCAGAACCAAACCTCCCACAGAAGCCCCACATAATCCAGAACCACACCTCCCACAGGGGCCCCACATAATCCAGAACCAAACCTCCCACAGGGACCCCACATAATCCAGAACCAAACCTCCCACAGTGGCCCCACATAATCCAAATGCAGAACGCAAAGACCCCAACCTAGTACCAAATCAAACCTCCCACAGGGGCCCCACAAAATCCAGAACCATACCTCCCACAGGGGCCCCAGATAATCCAGAACCAAACCTCCCACAGGGGCCCCACATAATCCAGAACCAAACCTCCCACAGGGGCCCCACATAATGAGAAAACAAACCTCCCACAGGGGCCCCACATAATCCAGAACCAAACCTCCCACAGGGGCCCCAGATAATCCAGAACCAAACCTCCCACAGGGGCCCCAGATAATCCAGAACCAAACCTCCCACAGGGGCCCCACATAATGCGGAAACAAACCTCCCACAGAAGCCCCATATAATCCAGAACCAAACCTCCCACAGGGCCACACATAATCCAGAACCAAACCTCCCACAGGGACCCCACATAATCCAGAACCAAACCTCCCACAGGGACCCCACATAATCCAGAACCAAACCTCCCACAGGGACCCCACAAAATCCAGAACCAAACCTCCCACAGGGGCCCCACATAATCCAAATGCAGAACGCAAAGACTCCAACCTAGTACCAAATCAAACATCCCACAGAAGCCCCACATAATGCAGATCCAGAATTCAGAGACCCCACCTAGTACCAACCCAACCTCCCAGAGATCTTAGCTTTGGCTCAGCTGACACCTCACACACATTGCATGGAGATTGTTTTTTCCTGACCTTTCTTCTTGCGGTGGAGTGACAGAGCGGCTCGGAGTCGTGCCCAGCGCTGAAGATCCTTATGAGTATCGCGAATAGAAAGGGATTCTGTGGACAGGTCCAGATTCCTGACAGTCGTAGAGTTGAGGAAAGACGAGGAGAGCAGAGAAGGAGAGAAATGAAGAGGGGAGAGCGCTCCGCATACAGAGACCTCCTGAGGGGGAGAAAAAACACGGCTCACACCCCATCACCCCAATATAATGACTTCCTACCTTACACTGCATCCCCCAGAAAATGGTTTTAGGGTTATAGGATTTAGCTAAAAGCAGAAATGGACTCCCCCCAAAACTCTCACCCCCCTCCTTCCCCCTCCCCCCAAATTTTACCTCCTTCGCCCTAAAACTCTTACCTCCCTCCTGCCCCTCCCCCAGAACTCTCACCTTCCTCCTTCACCCCCAGAACTCACTCCTTCCCCCTCCCCCCAAATTTTACCTCCTTCGCCCCAAAACTCTCTCCTCCCTCCTGCTCCTCCCCCCAGAATTCTCCCCTCCCTCCTACTCCTCCCCCCAAAACTCTCTCCTCCCTCCTGCTCCTCCCCCCAGAATTCTCCCCTCCCTCCTGCTCCTCCCCCCAAAACTCTCCCCTCCCTCCTTCCCCCCCAGAACTCACTCCTTCCCCCTCCCCCCAAATGTTACCTCCTTCGCCCCAAAACTCTCTCCTCCCTCCTGCTCCTCCCCCCAAAACTCTCTCCTCCCTCCTGCTCCTCCCCCCAGAACTCTCCCCTCCCTCCTGCTCCTCCCCCCAAAACTCTCTCCTCCCTCCTGCTCCTCCCCCCAGAATTCTCCCCTCCCTCCTGCTCCTCCCCCCAAAACTCTCCCCTCCCTCCTTCCCCCCCAGAACTCACTCCTTCCCCCTCCCCCCAAATGTTACCTCCTTCGCCCCAAAACTCTCTCCTCCCTCCTGCTCCTCCCCCCAGAACTCTCCCCTCCCTCCTGCTCCTCCCCCCAGAACTCTCCCCTCCCTCCTGCTCCTCCCCCCAAAACTCTCCCCTCCCTCCTGCTCCTCCCCCCAAAACTCTCCCCTCCCTCCTGCTCCTCCCCCCAAAACTCTCCCCTCCCTCCTGCTCCTCCCCCCAGAACTCTCCCCTCCCTCCTGCTCCTCCCCCCAAAACTCTCCCCTCCCTCCTGCTCCTCCCCCCAGAACTCTCCCCTCCCTCCTACTCCTCCCCCCAGAACTCTCCCCTCCCTCCTGCTCCTCCCCCCAGAACTCTCCCCTCCCTCCTACTCCTCCCCCCAGAACTCTCCCCTCCCTCCTGCTCCTCCCCCCAGAACTCTCCCCTCCCTCCCTCCCTCCCAGAACTCACTCCTTCCCCCTCCCCCCAAATGTTACCTCCTTCGCCCCAAAACTCTCTCCTCCCTCCTGCTCCTCCCCCCAGAACTCTCCCCTCCCTCAGTACTCTCCCCTCCCTCCTGCTCCCCTCCCCCAGTACTCTCCCCTCCCTCCTGCTCCCCTCCCCCAGTACTCTCCCCTCCCTCCTGCTCCTCCCCCCAAAACTCTCCCCTCCCTCCTGCTCCTCCCCCCAGAACTCTCCCCTCCCTCCTGCTCCTCCCCCCAGAACTCTCCCCTCCCTCCTGCTCCCCTCCCCCAGTACTCTCACCTCCCTCCTGCTCCTCCCCCCAGAATTCTCCCCTCCCTCCTACTCCTCCCCCCAAAACTCTCCCCTCCCTCCTGCTCCTCCCCCCAGAACTCTCCCCTCCCTCCTGCTCCTCCCCCCAGAACTCTCCCCTCCCTCCTGCTCCTCCCCCCAGAACTCTCCCGTCCCTCCTGCTCCTCCCCCCAGAACTCTCCCCTCCCTCCTGCTCCTCCCCCCAGAACTCTCCCCTCCCTCCCAGAACTCACTCCTTCCCCCTCCCCCCAAATGTTACCTCCTTCGCCCCAAAACTCTCTCCTCCCTCCTGCTCCTCCCCCCAGAATTCTCCCCTCCCTCCTGCTCCCCTCCCCCAGTACTCTCACCTCCCTCCTGCTCCTCCCCCCAGAATTCTCCCCTCCCTCCTACTCCTCCCCCCAAAACTCTCCCCTCCCTCCTGCTCCTCCCCCCAGAACTCTCCCCTCCCTCCTGCTCCTCCCCCCAGAACTCTCCCCTCCCTCCTGCTCCTCCCCCCAGAACTCTCCCGTCCCTCCTACTCCTCCCCCCAAAACTCTCCCCTCCCTCCTGCTCCTCCCCCCAGAACTCTCCCCTCCCTCCTGCTCCTCCCCCCAGAATTCTCCCCTCCCTCCTACTCCTCCCCCCAAAACTCTCCCCTCCCTCCTGCTCCTCCCCCCAGAACTCTCCCCTCCCTCCTACTCCTCCCCCCAAAACTCTCCCCTCCCTCCTGCTCCTCCCCCCAGAACTCTCCCCTCCCTCCTGCTCCTCCCCCCAGAACTCTCCCCTCCCTCAGTACTCTCCCCTCCCCCAGTACTCTCCCCTCCCTCCTGCTCCCCTCCCCCAGTACTCTCACCTCCCTCCTGCTCCTCCCCCCAGAACTCTCCCCTCCCCCTGCTCCTCCCCCCAGAACTCTCCCCTCCCTCCTACTCCTCCCCCCAGAACTCTCACCTCCCTCCTGCTCCTCCCCCCAGAACTCTCACCTCCCTCCTGCCCCTCCCGCCCAGAACTCTCACCTCCCTCCTACTCCTCCCCCTAGAACTCTCACCTCCCTCCTCCCCCCAAAACTCTCCCCTCCCTCCTACTCCTCCCCCCAGAACTCTCCCCTCCCTCCTACTCCTCCCCCTAGAACTCTCACCTCCCTCCTGCCCCTCCCCCCCAGAACTCTCACCTCCCTCCTACTCCTCCCCCTAGAACTCTCACCTCCCTCCTCCCCCCAAAACTCTCCCCTCCCTCCTACTCCTCCCCCCAGAACTCTCACCTCCCTCCTACTCCTCCCCCTAGAACTCTCACCTCCCTCCCCCACCCAAAACTCTCCCCTCCCTCCTACTCCTCCCCCCAGAACTCTCCCCTCCCTCCTACTCCTCCCCCCAGAACTCTCCCCTCCCTCCTACTCCTCCCCCCAGAACTCTCACCTCCCTCCTGCTCCCCCCCCCAGAACTCTCCCCTCCCTCCTGCTCCCCCCCAGAACTCTCCCCTCCCTCCTACTCCTCCCCCCAGAACTCTCACCTCCCTCCTGCTCCCCCCCCCAGAACTCTCACCTCCCTCCTGCTCCTCCCCCCAGAATTCTCACCTCCCTCCTGCTCCTCCCCCCAGAACTCTCACCTTCATCCTACTCCTCCCCCCAGAACTCTCACCTACCTCCTACTCCTCCCCCCAGAACTCTCACCTCCCTCCTGATCCTCCCCTCCCCCCAGAACTCTCACCTCCTTCCCGCTCCTCCCCCCAGAACTCTCACCTCCCTCCTGCTCCTCCCCCCAGAACTCTCACCTCCCTCCTGCCCCCCCCCCCCCCAGAACTCTCACCTCCTTCTCCCCCCCCCAGAACTCTCACCTTCATCCTTCTCCCCCCAGAACTCTCCCTTCCCTCCTACTCCTCCCCCCAGAATTCTCACCTCCCTCCTGCTCCCCCCCCCAGAATTCTCACCTACCTCCTGCTCCTCCCCCCAGAACTCTCACCTCCTTCCTGCTCCTCCCCCCAGAACTCTCACCTCCCTCCTGCTCCTCGCCCCAGAACTCTCACCTTCATCCTTCTCCCCCCAGAACTCTCCCTTCCCTCCTACTCCTCCCCCCAGAATTCTCACCTCCTTCCTGCTCCCCCCCCCCAGAATTCTCACCTCCCTCCTGCTCCCCCCCCAGAACTCACACCTTCTTCCTTCTCACCCCAGAACTCTCACCTCCTTCCTGCCCCCCCCCCCCCCCAGAACTCTCACCTTCCTCCTTCTCACTTCCAGAACTCTTACCTCCTTGTCCCGGAACAGAGACATGTCCCCATAATCCTGGAAGGAAAGCTGCTTCTGGGCCTTGGTGGACTTTTTCCTGCGGTTTCCCCATCTCTTTACACTGAAGCCACTAATACAGACTTTCCTCCCCGTGGTCTCCTGAGGAGCCGCAGAGCTCTGAATACGGCTCTTTGGCATAGAGGAGATCACCAGGGGGGTCTTCATTCCCGTCTCTAAAGTCAGTGAGGTGAGATCGGTACCAAAGGCCCGCAGACGTGGCTCAACGTTCTGAGTCTTAGACAAGTTTTTATCCTGAAAATATTTAGTAACGGAATGGCGGTCCAGTTGTACAACCGGCTGCATTTGGCTGAGACTCATATCTCTCAAAGGCAGAATTAAACTGCCCACATCCACGTTATGAACCCGCGGAGGTCCCTGAGGACATTTCTCCTCTTTCTGCCTTTCCAGATATTCACTAACTGCGTCTGGATGCAACTTTACAACTGGCTGGAATGTTCTTCTTCTGAAATACTTCCACTTATCTGCCGAATTTCCCTTCAGGAACCTGCTGGACGGGCTGTCATCCAACATGGCGGCCTCCTCCACCAACAGGTCCTTCACAGAGGTGTGGGGCAAATCCTCAGCAGAGAAGAGCTCAGAACTGGCACAGAAGACATTGCTGTCCCCTTGTCTATGCTTCTCATTCTCCTCATCCAGGCAGAAAAGAGATGGAGAGGAGGAAACACTGACAGGGGACAAAAGGCACAAAGAGGATCTTCCATTGGATACCTTAATGCTCAGACATTTTACCCCAGATCCTGCTGCGTTGGCAGAATTCGGGTTGGTGGGTGACCCAAGCTTGGACTCATGCATATAGCTTTTCTCATTGGTTCTGCTGCATGGTTGTGTCACTCTTCTCTGATCTTCCCTAAGATCAGAAATTCCATTGACGCTATGCCGCTGTGCCATTCTTCTGGGAATGTCCCGATACAACAGGTCCTCTTTCTTCTCTCCATCAGTAGAATGGGCCTCAGAGCAGCATCTGACAACACTGTCCTCCAGGGGCTCACACAGCGCCAGCTGCCTGACAAAAGACTTCTCTGTCCTCGGCATGGCGGTCAGCAGAACGGAGGGGGTGCTGGAGAGGAGAGGAGCTTTCTGAAGAGGACTGGGCAGCCCGTCCGTAGAGGAGTCCAGAATACTGATGACTTCTGTACACAGCTTCCGCTTCTTCACTTCAAAGTCATGGAAAGAGTCCCGAGTCAAAGGTGTGCGCTGCTGAGAAAACACCAAAAGATAGAATACATGGGTCGTACTACTCACATCTCCATGGGCTGCAATGCTATGGGCTACACTACTTACCCCCAAACCCATATGGGCTACTCATGCCTACATGGGCTGCAATCCCATGGGCCATACTGCTTACCCCCTGATTCCATGTGGGCTACACACACCTCCATGGCTACATGGGCTGCAATCCCATGGGCCATACTGCTCACCCCAATCCCATATGGGCAACTCACACCTCCATGGGCTGCAATGCTATGGGCTACACTACTCACCCCCAAACCCATATGGGCTACTCATGCCTACATGGGCTGCAATCCCATGGGCCATACTGCTTACCCCCTGATTCCATGTGGGCTACACACACCTCCATGGCTACATGGGCTGCAATCCCATGGGCCATACTGCTCACCCCAATCCCATATGGGCAACTCACACCTCCATGGGCTGCAATGCTATGGGCTACACTACTCACCCTCAAACCCATATGGGCTACCTTACTCCCACCTTCATGCCTACATGGGCTACAATCCCATGGGCCATACTGCTCACCCCCGAACCCATATGGGCTACACTACTCACACTTCCATGCCTACATGGGCTGCAATGCTATGGGCCATACTGCTTACCCCCCGATTCCATGTGGGCTACACACACCTCCATGGTTACACGGGCTGCAATCCCATACTGCTCACCCCAATCCCATATGGGCTACTCACACCTCCATGGGCTGCAATGCTATGGGCTACACTAATAACCCTTAAACCCATATGGGCTACCTTACTCCCACCTGCATGCCTACATGGGCTGCAATGCTATGGGCCATACTGCTTACCCCCGATCCCATATGGGCTACCCTACTCATACCTCTGTGCCTGCATGGGCTGCTCACACCTGATGTCAATGCGGACCACACTGCCTCCATTCACCACACTCCAACACATATCTGTAGTTGGTATATATGTAGCCGTATACAGTGACACCATGTAGGATCACCCTGGATATGGAGTAGCGGTCTATAGAGTCATGGGGCAGACATATGGCCCAC
Source organism: Lithobates clamitans (assembly GCA_037952925.1). Lineage (NCBI taxonomy): Eukaryota > Metazoa > Chordata > Amphibia > Anura > Ranidae > Lithobates > Lithobates clamitans. The sequence goes on along the minus strand of JBBGZY010002514.1, from coordinate 7,735 downwards.
ATGAAGGTCTGCATTTATGGACGGGCCAATAAAGATCAGACCCTGCACACCATGTGACCTCACCGCCCAATCCCATGATGACCTGCTCTGGGCCCCCTAGTGAGCGGCTCAGTATAGGCTTAGCGCCCTCTTCACAGAGATCTCTTACCGCCGGCCTTTTGGGTCTCCCACTCAGAGGCTTCATACTGGCAGGTGGAGCTTTACGCCGGAAGGTCACGAACTTCCGAAAAGGCGTGGTGAAGATGAGAGGAGGATCACAACTCCTGGGGAGAGAGGTGATTGGAGGTCGTTCAGTCAATGTACAACCAATCAGAAGAGACATTCACTAATACCAAATATTCACCAGCAAGTTAGTCTGCAGGTCAGTAATCCCCCGAGCTGAGAACTTCCAGGTTCTCCCTTCTGTGTGCCGATACTGACCACCCGCTCCCCTCAGCTGCAGGTTACCGTCCCCGATCTGTAACTGATAACTACAATGTGTGTAAGACCGACCATACACTCTACAATCTCCTCCCATCTAACCATATATAGTGTACTGCCCACGGTCATAGGCTCCACATACTGCCCACCATCATACTCTCCACTGCTCTACATACCGCCCACCATCATACCCTCCACTGCTCCACATACTGCCCACCATCATACCCTCCACTGCTCTACATACTGCCCAGCATCATACCCTCCACATACTGCCCACCATCATACTCTCCACTGCTCTACATACCGCCCACCATCATACCCTCCACTGCTCTATATACCGCCCACCATCATACCCTCCACTGCTCTACATACCGCCCACCATCATACCCTCCACTCCTCTACATACTGCCCACCATCATACCCTCCACTGCTCTATATACCGCCCACCATCATACCCTCCACTGCTCTACATACTGCCCACCATCATACTCTCCACTGCTCTACATACTGCCCACCATCATACTCTCCACTGCTCTACATACTGCCCACCATCATACCCTCCACTGCTCTACATACTGCCCACCATCATACCCTCCACTACTCTACATACCGCCCACCATCATACCCTCCACTGCTCTACATACCGCCCACCATCATACCCTCCACTGCTCTATATACTGCCCACCATCATACCCTCCACTGCTCTACATACTGCCCACCATCATACTCTCCACTGCTCACAATCATACCCTCCACTGCCCACAATCATACCCTCCACTGCTCTACATACCGCCCACCATCATACCCTCCACTGCTCTACATACTGCCCACCATCATACCATCCACTGCTCTACATACCGTCCACCATCATACTCTCCACTGCTCTACATACCGCCCACCATCATACCCTCCACTGCTCTACATACTGCCCACCATCATACCCTCCACTGCTCTATATACTGCCCACCATCATACCCTCCACTGCTCTACATACCGCCCACCATCATACCCTCCACTGCTCTATATACCGCCCACCATCATACCCTCCACTGCTCTACATACTACCCACCATCATACCCTCCACTGCTCTATATACCGCCCACCATCATACCCTCCACTGCTCTACATACTGCCCACCATCATACTCTTCACTGATCTACATACTGCCCACCATCATACCCTCCACTGCTCCACATACTGCCCACCATCATACCCTCCACTGCTCTACATACTGCCCACCATCATACTCTCCACTGCTCTCCATACTGCCCACCATCATACCCTCCACTACTCTACATACTGCCCACCATCATACCCTCCACTGCTCCACATACTGCCCACCATCATACCCTCCACTGCTCTACATACTGCCCACCATCATACTCTCCACTGCTCTACATACTGCCCACCATCATACTCTCCACTGCTCCACATACTGCCCACCATCATACCCTCCACTGCTCTATATACTGCCCACCATCATACCCTCCACTGCTCTACATACTGCCCACCATCATACCCTCCACTGCTCTATATACTGCCCACCATCATACCCTCCACTGCTCTATATACTGCCCACCATCAGTACCATCATACCATCATACATACCGCCCACCATCATACTCTCCACTGCTCTACATACCGCCCACCATCATACTCTCCACTGCTCTACATACCGCCCACCATCATACCCTCCACTGCTCCACATACTGCCCACCATCATACCCTCCACTGCTCTACATACTGCCCACCATCAGTACCATCATACATACCGCCCACCATCATACTCTCCACTGCTCTACATACCGCCCACCATCATACCCTCCACTGCTCTATATACCGCCCACCATCATACCCTCCACTGCTCTACATACCGCCCACCATCATACTCTCCACTGCTCTACATACCGCCCACCATCATACTCTCCACTGCTCTACATACTGCCCACCATCATACCCTCCACATACTGCCCACCATCATACCCTCCACTACTCTACATACTGACCACCATCATACCCTCCACTGCTCTACATACCGCCCAGCATCATACCCTCCACTGCTCTACATACCGCCCACCATCATACTCTCCACTGCTCTACATAGCGCCCACCATCATACCCTCCACTGCTCTACATACTGCCCACCATCATACTCTCCACTGCTCTACATACTGCCCACCATCATACTCTCCACTGCTCTACATACTGCCCACCGTCATACTCTCCACTGCTCTACATACTGCCCACCATCATACTCTCCACTGCTCTACATACTGCCCACCGTCATACTCTCCACTGCTCTACATACTGCCCACCAGCATACCCTCCACTGCTCTATATACCGCCCACCATCATACTCTCCACTGCTCTACATACCGCCCACCATCATACCCTCCACTGCTCTACATACCGCCCACCATCATACCCTCCACTGCTCCACATACTGCCCACCATCATACTCTCCACTGCTCTACATACTGCCCACCATCATACCCTCCACTGCTCCACATACCGCCCACCATCATACCCTCCACTGCTCTACATACCGCCCACCATCATACCCTCCACTGCTCTACATACCGCCCACCATCATACTCTCCACTGCTCTACATACCGCCCACCATCATACTCTCCACTGCTCTATATACCGCCCACCATCATACTCTCCACTGCTCTACATACTGCCCACCATCATACCCTCCACTGCTCTACATACTGCCCACCATCATACCCTCCACTGCTCTATATACTGCCCACCATCATACCCTCCACTGCTCTACATACTGCCCGCTGTCATACCCTCCACTGCCCAACATACCGCCCACCATCATACCCTCCACTGCTCCACATACTGCCCACCATCATACCCTCCACTGCTCTATATACTGCCCACCATCATACCCTCCACTGCTCTACATACTGCCCACCATCATACCCTCCACTGCTCTATATACTGCCCACCATCATACCCTCCACTGCTCTATATACTGCCCACCATCAGTACCATCATACCATCATACATCATACATCATACATACCGCCCACCATCATACTCTCCACTGCTCTACATACCGCCCACCATCATACTCTCCACTGCTCTACATACCGCCCACCATCATACCCTCCACTGCTCCACATACTGCCCACCATCATACCCTCCACTGCTCTACATACTGCCCACCATCAGTACCATCATACCATCATACATCATACATACCGCCCACCATCATACTCTCCACTGCTCTACATACCGCCCACCATCATACCCTCCACTGCTCTACATACTGCCCACCATCATACCCTCCACTGCTCTACATACTGCCCACCATCATACCCTCCACTGCTCTATATACCGCCCACCATCATACCCTCCACTGCTCTATATATTGCCCACCATCATACTCTCCACTGCTCTACATACCGCCCACCATCATACTCTCCACTGCTCTACATACTGCCCACCATCATACCCTCCACTGCTCTACATACCGCCCACCATCATACCCTCCACTGCTCTATATACTGCCCACCATCATACCCTCCACTGCTCTACATACTGCCCACCATCATACCCTCCACTGCTCCACATACCGCCCACCATCATACCCTCCACTGCTCTACATACTACCCGCTGTCATACCCTCCCCTGCTCTATATACCGCCCACCATCATACCCTCCACTGCTCTACATACCGCCCACCATCATACCCTCCACTGCTCTATATACCGCCCACCATCATACCCTCCACTGCTCTACATACCGCCCACCATCATACTCTCCACTGCTCTACATACTGCCCACCATCATACCCTCCACTGCCCTACATACTGCCCACCATCATACTCTCCACTGCTCTACATACTTGCCCGCTGTCATACCCTCCACTGCCCAACATACCGCCCACCATCATACTCTCCACTGCTCACAATCATACCCTCCACTGCCCACAATCATACCCTCCACTGCCCACAATCATACCCTCCACTGCTCTACATACTGCCCACCATCATACTCTCCACTGCTCTACATACTGCCCACCATCATACTCTCCACGGCTCCACATACTGCCCACCATCATACCCTCCACTGCCCACCATCATACTCCTCCACTGCTCTACATACTGCCCACCATCATACCCTCCACTGCTCTACATACCACCCACCATTATACCCTCCACTGCTCTACGTACCGCCCACCGTCCTACCCGCCACTGCTCTACGTACTGCCCACCGTCCTACCCGCCACTGCTCTACGTACCGCCCACCGTCCTACCCGCCACTGCTCTACGTACCGCCCACCGTCCTACCCGCCACTGCTCTACGTACCGCCCACCGTCCTACCCGCCACTGCTCTACGTACCGCCCACCGTCCTACCCGCCACTGCTCTACGTACCGCCCACCGTCCTACCCGCCACTGCTCTACGTACCGCCCACCGTCCTACCCTCCACTGCTCTACATACTGCCCACCATCATACTCTCCACTGCTCTACATACTGCCCACCATCATACCCTCCACTACTCTACATTGCGCCCACCATCATACTCTCCACTGCTCTACATAGCGCCCACCATCATACCCTCCACTACTCTACATTGCGCCCACCATCATACTCTCCACTGCTCTACATACCGCCCACCATCATACCCTCCACTGCTCTATATACCGCCCTCCATCATACTCTCCACTGCTCTACATACTGCCCACCATCATACCCTCCACTGCTCTACATACTGCCCACCATCATACCCTCCACTGCTCCACATACTGCCCACCATCATACCCTCCACTGCTCTATATACTGCCCACCATCATACTCTCCACTGCTCTACATACCGCCCACCATCATACCCTCCACTGCTCTACATACTGCCCACCATCATACTCTCCACTGCTCTACATACTGCCCACCATCATACCCTCCACTGCCCTACATACTGCCCACCATCATACCCTCCACTGCTCTACATACCGCCCACCATCATACCCTCCACTGCTCTACATACCGCCCACCATCATAACCCTCCACTGCTCTACATACCGCCCACCATCATACCCTCCACTGCTCTACATACCACCCACCATCATACCCTCCACTGCTCTACATACTGCCCACCATCATACCCTCCACTGCTCCACATACCGCCCACCATCATACTCTCCACTGCTCTACATACTGCCCACCATCATACCCTCCACTGCTCTACATACCGCCCACCATCATACCCTCCACTGCTCTACATACTGCCCGCTGTCCTACCCTCCACTGCTCTACATACTGCCCGCTGTCCTACCCTCCACTGCTCTACATACTGCCCGCTGTCCTACCCTCCACACTCCTCTCCTGTACATATGAAAAGCACAACTCCGGCCCGAACCCTGGGACAAAGCTCTCTTGGCCATACTTCCTGTATTCAGCTGACAGCAGGATGAAGTTTGCTGTTGACTGACATGACTCTATATACCGCCCACCATCATACCCTCCACTGCTCTACGTACCGTACTATGACTCAGGTGCTCCAGACTCAGGAGGGAGCCTGACTTTAATGTAGGGATCCCCCCAGATTCCTGACCAGCAGCTGGCTTAGCCTCTCAGCGCACCGCTAAGAGTCTGAGCCAACTGCTGCTGCCCCCTCCACAGCCCGGCACTCTAATGAGCTCTGGAGGGGCGGAGCAGAGAGCCGGTGAATGACAATCACTGCTTAGAGGGGAGAGCTGAGCGATCAGCGGTCTTTGTTTAGTCAGTTCTCAGCTTTAGAGTCGGCGGGGGAGGGATGCTGCATCCACCTAGGTGACTATGTGTGGCAGTTTTGTTATTAATCCCATCTTTCTCCAACTTCTTCTATTGGCTGGCCTGGAGCTCCTCCCCTCCAGATTTCTTCAAATAAGGGCAAAAACCAGCAGTGCAGACCTGGCAGTGAGCGTCTCATTCTCCTTATCGGACACTTCACATGGAGACTTCGACTTCTCCCGCCTCTTAGGAGGAGCCGTCTTCTTCTTCCTCTTCTTCCTGGAGACTGTGGCCTTCTCAGGAGGCTTCAGCTTCTTCTTGTGGCCGACTTTTGTCCTACTAAACAGACAAGAGTCAGAAGAGTCACCTTCATGGTGGGATCACCGCGGAGCACCATCATCAAAGCTCTAGACTTATCAATATTGGAAATTATATTAAAGATTATTAGAATTGACTTCACAGTTACAGAGAGCTTAATGCATGGGGTCCCCAAACTGACCACTTCCCTGTCCTCCAGACCTTAGACGGCCAGACTGTGGCCAATGATGGTCAATGTCCGGGGCTGGGGTAGTCAGTGGTCAATAAAAGTCAACAATGCCCCAGAGATGGTGAGCTATGGGAGTTAAAATGACCTAGTGCCTGTGTATTATGGGAGGAGGAATAGTGCCCCATCATTGGTATCAGTGGGAGGAATAGTTCCCCTATCATTGGTATCAGTGGGAGGAATAGTTCCCCTATCATTGGTGTCAGTGGAAGGAATAGTGTCCCATCATTGGTATCAGTGGAAGGAATAGTGCCCCATCATTGGTGTCAGTGGGAGGAATAGTGCCCCATCATTGGTGTCAGTGGGGGGAATAGTGCCCCATCATTGGTGTCAGTGGGGGGAATAGTGCCCCATCATTGGTGTCAGTGGGAGGAATAGTGTCCCATCATTGGTGTCAGTGAGACGAATAGTGCCCCATCATTGGTGTCAGTGGGAGGAATAGTGCCCCATCATTGGTGTCAGTGGGAGGAATAGTGCCCCATCATTGGTGTCAGTGAGAGAAATAGTGTCCCATCATTGGTGTCAGTGGGAGGAATAGTGTCCCATCATTGGTGTCAGTGAGAGGAATAGTGCCCCATCATTGGTATCAGTGGGAGGAATGGTGCCCCATCATTGGTATCAGTGGGAGGAATAGTTCCCCTATCATTGGTGTCAGTGGAAGGAATAGTGTCCCATCATTGGTATCAGTGGAGGGAATAGTGCCCTATCATTGGTGTCAGTGGAGGAATAGTGTCCCATCATTGGTATCAGTGGAAGGAATAGTGCCCCATCATTGGTGTCAGTGGGAGGAATAGTGCCCCATCATTGGTGTCAGTGGGGGGAATAGTGCCCCATCATTGGTGTCAGTGGGGGGAATAGTGTCCCATCATTGGTGTCAGTGAGAGGAATAGTGTCCCATCATTGGTGTCAGTAGGAGGAATAGTGTCCCATCATTGGTGTCAGTGAGACAAATAGTGTCCCATCATTGGTGTCAGTGAGACGAATAGTGCCCCATCATTGGTGTCAGTGGGAGGAATAGTGCCCCATCATTGGTGTCAGT